>APFE030569101.1:6077-44305 GCA_000404065.3 Pinus taeda
TATGGACATACAAACTTACACATCCCCTTATACTGAGTTGTAGAATGAGCCTCTCGACTCAATTACTAATCATTTTAATGATCAAAATCAATCATGAATTAGAATAGTAACAAAGTAGTACAATTTGATTATTTTCAAATACAAGAGGAAAGAGAGAAAATTAACTAAATTATTTATTACAAATGTTTAGTTTTTATTCATGTAGTGTTTAAGGATATTATATTGAAAATAATATATTAACATTAATCTAAAACTTAGGTTCCTTACATTATTTCTATTAGCATTAATAGTTATATTTATATTTATGTATTAAATTTGACTCATGAATAATAGATTTTGTAAAAAAATTCTTACCTATAAAGTTATTTAACAATATATTAATATTGCTTTTCTTACTATTATTGACCATTTTAAATTGACACTAACTACTTTTCCTACGATGAGTACAAATTTATTATACAAGTACAATGTTGGCACCACTTCAAAATCTATAAGAGGAAATATTTTATAATTCTAGTTGTGTTGTTCAATGATTAAAATAATTTTTTTATAAATTAGAGTTCAACAAAATATCAAATTTGATTTACAACAATTATAATAAGGAATATTAAGGAAAAATCACTTCAAACATTATTACAAGTGTCTAGCATGTAATCATTAAGTGTTTAAATGGTTTATATTAAATAGAATACTAATTAGGTACTCCACTATTGTTTTAATAGATCAAGTTTAGAATATGTTTTTAAGTGCATTATTGATATGATTATGCATATTTAATATGGTGACAAGTCATGTTGGGCAAAAAAAGCTTTGAAAACTTAAATATTTTATGGCACTGTCATGTAATTTGTATCAACAAATAATTACATTAAAATATTAAATAATAGAAAACTCCTCCAAAAATAATATGAAGAGAATATTTGATATACAACAAATATTGAAAAATGTGTTTGAATGTATATTAATAGATCCTTCAAAAAAAAATTACATTCATGAATCATATAAACCTAATCTTAAGATAGTTGCTCAAGTAGATCAAGAATGGCTTCTACACCATATTTATTTATCTTGGTCTTCTTGCAATGTTTTTCTTTGGCATCCATGCCCACATTATGGTATTAATTGGAATATAGTCAAATTATGTGTCATTAGGATTTGGTACCCAACATTGCTCTAAAAAATTTCCATTGTATTTTCCTGACATAAGCTTCCACCAATGAACCTTTACATGCAGATTTTCACTTTCATTATCCGTAAAGATATCTTAGAAGGATTTTTCCATCCAAATCATCTCTCTTGTATCCTCATTTCCTAGTCTAACTAGCAACATCTTTCCTTTCTCAACATCAATCATCAGGTTGAATTTTGGCTTTGGATTGTTGCATTTGGGTCCAACATATATTGGTTCATCTATCACATTATCAAAATCTCCATCCATAATACTTGATATTGCTTGGAGTGCATTACGATCAACATCAACAATGTGCCTTGTCTTGGGCCAGGAATCCTCAAAAGACGAATCACTTCCATTTATTATTCTATGATCATTATAGATTCCATCTAATGTATCAAAGACTCTTTCCCAATACACTACTTTATTTTTCCATTCCTTTGTAACAATTGGTGAATCCTCATTCCCAATAGTGTCTTTCCACATTTTTATGTATGATGTTATCCCATCCTTTAGTTCTTTTAAATAGACATCATTTTGTTTGGAAGCTAAGAAAGATGGCTTCCCTATGGGAATTATAGTTTGACCTTCATCATGTATATTCCATAACTCAACTGGTTCTGACCACTTAATATCTTTAATTTATTCTTTCTACCTTAGTATTGGAACATCATTGAGTACATGAAATTGGAAGTATTGGACATTAAGATGTCCAATTAGCGCATTTTTTCCCTCCTTGATGTATCCATTAAGGAAAATTTTGAAGTCATAGACCTTTTCAATAAGTATAGGTGGAAACACTCTATTTTCTTCAATTATGTGATATGTATCCATCATTTCAAATAAAGAATAAATATCTTTACTTTTTAGGTTGGAAGACATTCTTCTGTAGGTTCCATCTATGTCTTCATGGGTGTGCCCCACATGCAAGAACCCAACCGCAATAGTGATGAAGACACTAAGTGTAGTTAAAAGTGATAGAAATATTAAAAGATATTGATTCTTATTATCACTAGCTGCATTGTCCAACTGTAACAAAAAATGTGGAGGAAGAGGTTTAAAATCAACATTTTGACTTTTTTTTAATCTTCCATTAGATATAAAACCATCCTTGTACACTTGACATTTTGAGTAAATAGAGGTGTCAAGTAATGCATTTGTACGTGGGTTTCTTGAACTTCCACTTTCATAAAGTACATCACCATACATATCCATTTGTGGGTCTTCAAGGTCCCTTAAGCACTTTGCAAGGGATGTAATAGTAAATTGTGATCCCATATGTACAAATGGTAGGGAGAAATTACCAAAACCTCTTGTCTTATGCTCATGTGTAAGCATACCTGTCAATGACAAACCTAAATTTGTTCCTACAATAGATTTTGATTTGACACGTATCCTTGGTATTGAAGTCTTTGTTTTCTCCATTTTGTCATGCATAATGCTCAAATGCTCATTTCGAAACCGATCTGACATAATTATATGGGCATAGTAGCAATATCTTCCACACATAACTTTCTTGTTATGTTTGTTCAGCGCACCTCATGCCTTTTCTTCCAACTATTTTGTAGTTCTTGACATCACTTGTGCTTTCAACACAATACATTCACTGCATTTACTGAAGTTCGTGTTCTTCGAAAATGCCACATCTCGAAACTTAGTGTTCCAGATCTTGCTCATTTTTTACTATGATATTAATGGGTAATTGAGCTTTTGAAGAGCCCCATTGATCTCTTTTACCAAAGAATTTTGTGTATAAGTCAAAGGAAGCAATCTTAAAGGAGAAGGTGTTCCATCTTCTTCAACTTGACATGTTTGGTTTGGTGAAAAATCTGAATTATCCATTACAATTTTGTGTAATATTTCTATGGTTGCCACTATGTGAGCTCGTGCTTTGCATGTGTTGGTGTTACCATGAATATCTTTGATATTTCCATGTTGGAAATAATGCTTGTAGTTATATAATGTGCTTTGAGGAATCTTATGTATCTTATACCATGCTTTCTTACAAATAATATTCCCATTAAATCTCATGTCCTTACATTTATAGCAATAGGTGGTAGGCCATGGCCCTTTGACATGAGTCAATTCAAGGAAAATTCCCTAATACCATTTTTATTTATTTGTCTCATACCCCTTCTAGCACCTGCAATGGCCTTCCTATCCACATGTTGAAGACAATCTTTTCTACAACACACATCTACTGCCAAAAGTCGAATTTCTTTCTCTTCATCTATTTTTGTTTGACATTTTGCAAATTTTTTTGTAGACATAACTCGTTTAATACTTCTATATGACCTTGTTACATGCATATCAATTGATTTTCTATATTTTTCATTACAAAGATACCCATCCCATTTGTTTAAGGGATTTGTGTCCTCTATAACATCCCATATCACCATTTCCTTGGGTGGCTCCTTGAACTTTTCCTTGACCCTCAATATCACACCTTTTTTGTCCACCAACTTGTTTATTTTCCATATAACCAAACAATGTATAGACTTATCCTCAATTCTACATATCTCACAATTCCATCTATCTCTTCCAAAAAAACACCAAATTCCATTTCACCTAGTGTTTCACCCTCAACAATGTCATCGTTGTGGACATTAACTAGCATTCCTTTGGAAATGCACACTCTTGTTTCCATGCATTCATTTGTAAGAGAAACCTTTCTAAATATGAATCTAACCCTATCTTGGGGAATATTTATGGCATGATCATGACAGTGAGGCTCCAAATCGGATTATGGCCAAACCTCATATGATTCCAATGCACCCTCTAGTGTATGCTCAAATCCTGTTGGATGTGGTAGAGGAACATCATGTTTTGACACCTTCTCAATTTTAACCACTAGGCATCCTTTCTTTACCATATTTCCATGAACTTTATGCCCAAGCTCTGAATTGAATATGGAGCCCTTGACCACCTTCACTCCATGTTGCAGAAGAGCTACCTTGTCTCTAATATAAAATGTAGAAGAAACATTTGCACCTATAAATGAATGTAAATAAGGTTAGTATTCATTCAAGAAAACACTTATTATACTATCAATAATATTTAACACATGCTTCAATATTTTGATTTACCTATGTTGTGTCTTAAATCTATGATCTTCCATGAATGTATGTCCCCTTCATTAACATCCTCATCAATCAAATGTGGTTGAGTGACATCAATTATTAAAATTGTAACATAACCTGCATTAACCCTTTCTCCGACATAATAAGTTCCAAACTCTTTAGATTCGACCCTTCCTAGTCCAATGACTTGATCATTAATAAGGAGATCAACATAGTCCCCTTTTTCCAAAATTATATTTTCCATTGCAGCTTGTATAAGTTCTGTAACAAAAACTAAATCGTAACTGGTAATTAGAAGGTTGAACCATGTAAAGTGTGACTTTATATTTTCACAAAAACACACAACTTACGAAAAAAGTAATATAGATGCGATAATTTAAATAATATGGTAGTCATATTGTATGTAATGAAACATTGTTTCCCACCATTTGGTGCCTACTACTAAAAATTACTTTACATACAACTTACACAAAATATATGTATGAAGACCAGGAAATTAGAGATGTAGATAATATCATAGAATGACAAATATCAACTCATATCAAACCAGTTAACTTTAGAAATGACACTTGCAGTTTTGATGCATGTGTATGAATAATGATCATAAGAAATTTGTAGAAGTTGAAGAACGAAAACATGGTCCTTTGGGAAATATAAGAAATTCCAAGATCGATGCTACATAATGTCTAAAATCCCCATGAGAAGGAGAAATTATATTTATATTTCACTTAGTGAGGATGTTTGACGTTTGAACTTGATAATCAAAAGAAAAACTAGAGGTTTCCTTCCAAATAAAAGTTTTGGCACCGTAAATACTAGATAATTCTCATTTTCATTCTAAAAGCAAAGAAATTGCATTGGAAGAAAAATATAGTATACCTCAATAATACATTTATTCGTAAACTTAAAAACAATACAAAGGTCACATTATTCTCCATGGATCAAATAATTATGATTGGATTATTATGTTTGTGCCAAAAGGAAAGCTATACAATTATCTTTCCTTCCAACTCAAGCACAAATGTATTGCCAACAACAACATATATTTATATACACTTCTTTTGCACTATCATAGATCTTCATAAATTGTTCCAAATTCAACAAGAGGGCACATCAAAAGCTATAAATCTAACCATTATTAATATAGAGACAATGTCACTCCTAGAGCATTGGTTGCATAAGTGTAATGGTGTCTAGAAGAAAGTTAGTAATTACTAGCTATCCTTCTTGCATATTCACAAATGCATTACCTAGAACAATATCAGAGCACTAACCTTGGTGAGGGTGAAATCTTGATAGTTTTCCTTTTGGCACAAGAACAAATAAATCTAGTGCATTCTATAATTCCTTCTAACACACAAATAAAAAACAAAAAAAAATTAAATATAAAAGTTGAATGAAAGTGTCATGTAAGTTGCATAAAGTATGGTCACATGTTTACATTGAAGTTGAGCCAAAATGTGCATGTGTACTAAATAATATAAAAACCGTCAAAAAATAATAAGAATGGAATATTTGATATATAAAAAACATTGAAAATAATTTCTTAAATATAATAATAGATCATTCAAAAGACAAAATTACATTCATGAATCATCTCCACCTAATCTCAAGATATTCTCTCAAGTAGATCAACAATTTTATACATATTTGGCAATTTAGTGTTTTTGGAAGAGATTTTCTAGAAATTTACCAAAAATATAATAAACAAATATTTATACATATCCCGAATCCTACATATTTGGCAATTTATATCTCTTCCACAAAAATACCAAATTCCATTTCACATGGTCTTTCACCCTCAACCATGTCATCCTCACAGACATTAACTATTATTCCTTTGGTAATGCACATGCTTGTTTCTTTGCAATCATGTGTAAGATAAAACTTTGTGCATATGAAGGTAACCCTATCTTGGGGAATATTTATGGCATGATCATGATAGTGAGGTTCCCAATCTGATTATGGCTAAATTTGATAAGATTCCAATACACCCCCTAGTGTATGCTCAAATCCTATTGGATGTGGTATAGAAGCATCATGTTTTAATACCATCTCAATTCTAACCATTATGCATCATTTATTTACCATATTTCCATGCACCTTATACCCCAGTTCTGTATCGAATATGAAGCCCTCACCCACTTTCACTCCATCTTTCTAATGATCTACCTTGCCTCCAAGAGAAAGTGTAGAAGAACCATTTGCACCTATAAAACAAAGGAAATAATCTTAGTATTTTATCAAACAAAACATTTAGTATACTCTTGATAATAATTAACACATGCTTCAAGATTTTAGTTAACCTATGTTGGGTCTCAAACCCATGATCTCCCATTGATGAATGTCCCCTTCGTCAACATCCTCCACAATCAAATGTGGTTGAGTGACATAAATTATCAACATTGTATCACAGTCTACATCAACCCTTTCTCATGCATAAAAAGTTCCAAATTATGTAGATTCAACCCTTCCAAGCCCAATAACTTGACCACTAATTAAGAGGTCAACGCATTCTCCTTTTGCCAAAATTATTTTTTCCATTGTAAGTCTTACTAATTCTGTAAAAAATCAATTGTAGTTTGTAATTAAGATTAAACCATGTAAAGTGTGATTTTATATTTTTAGTCAAAACACAACTTTACAAAAAATAATATGGATGAAATAATTTAATATATTATGGTAGCTATTTGTATTTACTGAAACATTGTTCCCTATCCTTTAGTGCTTGGTACAAAATTGTACTTTACATATGTGTGTTGCATGTGTGAAGTCCTAACAATTAGATATCTATGTAGCATTATAGAATGATAGATATTAACTCATATCAAATCACCAAGTTCCTATTTAACTTTGGAAATGGCACTTGTATTATTGATGTATGTGTACAAATAATGCTCCTAAGAAAATTGTAGAACTTGTTGGAGAACTACAACATGGTCCTTCAAAACATTAAAGAATGTCCAAAATTGATGCTACTTAATATTTTTAAAAGTCCTTAGTGAAACAAAAATTGTATTTATATCTCACTTAGTGAGGATATTTGATGTATAAACTTGATATTTGGAGCCATTCTAGAAGTTTTTCTTCCAAATAAAAGTTCTTACATTTCAAAACATTAGTTCCAATGTTAGGACTTCCTACCATTACATATCTGAGGATGTACTATTTAGGATGAATACATAGGGATGCTAAACACCTATAGGTCCCCAAAAAGTGTAAATTTGAGTTTTGTCAGATGCATGTGTTGATGAAGAAAAAGTGACATTATGCATCTAGAAAGCAGTGAAATTGATTTTGGAAGTTCATAGATATATATTAGAGAGGAATGAAAAACAATACATGTTGCTAAAAAGATTGTGCTTGTCATTTTATAGTTACATATTTGTGCATTGAAAGAATAAAAACAACGTACTTCAATAATATGTCTATTCATAAACTCCAACATTGGACAAATATTGTATTTTCTACATGGCATAGTCCATATAATATGTGTGTTAAATTTAATTCCATCACAAACATATTGCTAGCAACAACATTATAGAGCAAAACAAGTCCAACACATTGTAGATTTCCTTAGAGCAAAAGAAATCCAAAACATTGTAGATTTCCTTTTAAATCAAACACAAGCACATTGCCAATAACAACACTACAAGGTGAAATAAACCTAACATGTGTAAGATTTCGTTATAGCGTAAACAGAAGTAAATAAAAATATTGTAGTGTAAAACAAATCTAGTGAATGCCATATTAACTTCTAGCATAGACACAAACATGTTGTCAATAGCAACATTGCAATGTAAAATTAATCCAGTGCATGCTATATTTCCTTCCAATAGAAACAAAAGAAAAATGCAAGGTAAAACAAATCTAACACATGCATTGTTCTTGTGTTTGTGAGAAAAGAAAATCTAGTGGCACACTTGCTTTGTTTTACTTTGCAATACATGTGTTTATGCTAAAAGGAAATTTAGCGCATGTTGGATTTGTTTTGCTTTGCAATGTTGGTGTTTGTGCTAGAAACAAATATAGCACACACTATATTTGTTTTACCCTTAAATGCTTGTGTTTGTGCTTTTGTTTTACCCTGTAATTATTTTGCATTTGCCTTACACTAGATTCATTTTACCTTACGATCCTTGTGTTTGTGATAGAAGCAAATATAGCTGTTATAGACATATTTGGGCACATCAACCCCAAACTTATATGTCAATGTATTAGGGATCATCAACCCCTAAAAGATTTGTTTCATACCCTAAAGAAACTTAGTCATTTGAATACATCATTCCCCAAAAGTTCCATCTCAGAAATCATCCAGAAAGTGCCTAAACTGAACCATACTAACTGCTACACTGTCAAAGTGTGATGCATACTGACTGCTACACTGTAAAAGTGCGATGCATAGTATTTAGGCCTTCTATAGGGTGCAATGGGTGAGGATGGACAAATTTCTAGGACAGTTTGTTAGTTGGTTGCTCATGGAATCTTCTAGAAGCTTCTCTTGTGCCACTTGTCTCTCTGAATTCGCCCAAGGATGACCAAGGAAATTAGGAAACCATATCCAATTCCCCTCTCTTGTGGAACCAATTGTAACAAGTGGAATGACGCTAAGCAATCCCCATGGATGACTCACACCCTTGCAAACATCTAAAAGGATCTCCCATTCAAGAGATCACGAGGCTCAATTGTTGTGAATTGCAAGTAAGTGCTGCTAGTTTTAGTATTGAGGAGAGAGCATTGTATTCTTGCTGGTGTGTTCTTGCTAATTCATGATGTGAAGAAGGATTGATGCTGGGAGGATGGCGTTGCATCAGACAACTGGGTTGTCATTCTCCTTATTATTAATAAAGTTCTTCAGGATTTTTCCCAATTTATTGTGTAATTGTGAATGCTTTCATTCATTCATTATATATTTGATTCAATAATGTTTATTCTATAATAGATCACAATGCTTTGACAGTTCTTTGTTGTTGTACTTATGCAGGTACTCTCCAAGCGTGTTATGCACGAGAATGAGTTACGAGATCTGCCAAAGGAGAGAGAGATTAAGCAAGGGATCAAGAAAAAGTTCCAGGTTGGTTTTCTACTATCTTTCTTTTATCTGTTACACATAGGAAATATCATTGAATTTCTTTAAACTATTGTTTCTAGGGTAGCTGCCAAACCTAGAGGGTTAGTCATTCAACAAGACACTAATTTTCCTAGAAACAAATTGGTGACTCCACTGGGGAAACGAGATGTTTGTTTGTTGTTATTTTTTGTTTTATGTTCAATTTTATAAACTATAGATAGAGTCTGAAGCCAGCCAGGTAGCTTCCGAAGTGTTCTTGCTCTGCAATCGCATAGTAGATAAATGTTGCTTCAGTCAATCTCTGGTTTAGCTTATGAGTTAAATATTTGACTTGCAAACACATATGGATGCCCTTTTGGTAGTTCAGTAACCTCTTAGGACATTCCATCATACTTTGCTTATCATTGTTCATCAAAACCAAGCTTGATTCATTGAAAACTGCTCCACATTTGACCCAAAACCATTTTCAGTAGTGCTCCCTGGACCATCGCACTGTCTTCCACTGAGACTCAGTATGCATCTCACCTCCCGAGTGTGAAAAGTGCGATGCATCTAATTGTCAACAAGGGCTAGGTGCAACGATTGACTGAACTCATTTTCCCATCTAGGACTTGAGGGTTTTTGACTTGTTTTCAATTTTGTTTGGTTGTTTTGCTGAATATGAACAATGTCTCTTCACTAAAGCTTATTTGCATCACCTAGATCAATCTCAATTTACATTAGGATTAGTGATTTTTTTTTTGTGTATTTGTTCCTCATTTACAATCCTTTGTCGAAAAGTGTTTTAGTCAATTTGTCACTTCGATATATAAAGTGTCGTAAATCGTCGTTTTTTGTCGAAAAGAGAAGTGTCGTAAAATCTTCCTTCCCTTGATAATCGATTAAACTTTTCTTGATGCATTTGATTTGATTTGTTTACATTAAAATTTTTGAAAAGATATTTCTTCAAGTTTGAAAGTGTTGTTTTGAGTCTTCCTTTCCCTCTTTGAAGAAAAAATTGTCGAAAATGTCATTTTGAGTGCAATATTTTAGATCTTTGTTGCATTTAGTTTTCTTTCTTGAATCATTCATGTTAAGGAGAGTTGAAAACAAATACATGCATTAGCGTTTTGGAATTTTTGATTTACACGCAAAAAGATGATTTAGGAAAATTGCATTAGTGAGTGCTCTTTGACGTTTGCTTTAAAAGAACTTCTATGCTCTATCCTTTGTAGTTAGGATTTGCATTGGTTAAATAAACAAAAAGATTGTTTATCATTGTAGATTGCATCTTTAGGGATTGTAGATCATACATCACGTGGTGAACCATCAAAGGCAAAATTTTAGGAAAGATCAACTTTAAAATGAACTTCAATGAACTTAACAACGCTTCAGAATCTAATGCAACACATTTAGAGGTCTAGGCTGGAGACGTGTTTTGGTGTCATTAGACCTAGTGGCTATCGTTTTCATTGAAGGTTGGGTGATTCCTCCTCTTTGATACGACAAGTGCTAGCACAGACTTGTGCTCCACATACCTTCATGTATATATTGGGAGACCACAATAGGCTTAAATCCTTTATCCATAGGAAACCAAATCTACTGCCTTATTGATCACAATGCACTGAACAAAGCATTCAGGAAGATTGACTACCGTACATAAGTCCTTGGTAATTTCTCTTTAATTTATCGCCAAGGTGTATATTGTAGTTTTCTGATTAGTCTGGTAAACCTTTTTGTCTAGATTCTCAAGAGTATTCACTTTCATTCCTTTTCGACTCTCTAAAGAAAAGGTCCATCGGAGCACTTGTCCTTTCAGGCTCATTAAAAATCGAAGGAGACTAGAGTCATCTTTAGCTTTTTCTCGACTCATTAAAACTGAAAAAGCAAAGTTGTGTCCAAGTGTCGTTAAAATTAATTAAATTCAGAATAACATCATCTTCCCTTATTTAATTTTGAGTTGATCAAGTAATCCGCAATCGTGGAAGAAAATCAATCAAAACCCCGTCATTCGTGGAGATTAGTGAGTCAACCTTCTTTTCCTCTGGAAGCTAAGACAATTCAGACAAAGCGGTCTCGTTTAACTAAGTCTAGTTCATCTGGGTTATTTGGAACATCCATTTCAACATCTTCAGAGACTCCAATTACTCCAATTATTTCTAGTACATCCACCTCTAAAGAGGAAGTTTTTCACTTACCAGAGGACATTAGAACTTATCCTAGTGTAAAGTTAAACACTTCTGAACCTAAAACAACTCCATCTAGAGTTGGTCCGGAACCTATTCCAATTCAAACCGAGGTTACATCTGAACCGGGAGTTGTTCAAGAACCTCCCGTTGAGACTGAAGTTCATTTACCTGAACATCTGGACTTTGAATTTTAGTATCCAGAAGTTGTCACCCCACTAGTATCTGTCACTTCAGAAACTATACCTTCTTTAGCTCCAGAAATCTTTTACGGACTTGATGGTCAACCTCTTCCACCTGGTCTGATTTCTATAGAGGAGATAGTAGAGGATCCCCCATTTGACACCCCATTTCATTTTGGAACTGGGATTCATTTATATCCTGCTACTCCTGAGTTTGCTGCCTTTAATCTTGCTTCATCGCGAGTTCCTGTCAAATTGTTAGGAGAGCTTTTGGACAAGTTAACCATGTCTGAACAACCATGAACATCTAGGAATGTATCATTTGATGTAGCTATGGCAGAATCTTCTGCTGCTACTCCTTCAGTGTTTTATGTACACCTAATTCACACCTATACAGTGCACCATCCGTTCCGGTTGGTTACCAATCACTAGCTGGAACCCACTTAGAGGTTTCTTTAGCACCATGGTCTCCCATTTATTCGTCCAAATTTCAATCTAGTTTTTCTCACATGGAAACTCAACAATTTGATCCTACATACCAGTATCAATTTGGGAAAACCAGTTATCAAAGACCGATGTATCCTTCACTGGAATGCCACCATATGGAGAACAGTATGCTTACTCACCATTTCGTCCCTTTTCTGAGGGACAACCATATGAGAGTTTCCAATAGTATTCAGGTCAAACTAGAATTACATCTAGTGGTTGGATACCCATACTGCCAGATCAACCAAGAGTTGTCTATCCAACGCAACCGATCCAACACGTGTCAAATGTTTCCACTACACCTGCTGTTATGATTGTGCTGCAGTCACAAGTGCAATCTGTTGTGTCTCAACTTCAACTTGTTCCTTCTACCTCGTAACCTCAAGTTTCAAGGTATAAGGCTCAAGTTTCTCATGTTGTGGTACAACAACTACTTGTTTCTGGGGCTCAATCACAACCCCAGGTCAGTGTTCCTCTATCTGGAATAACTCAAGTACACATAGGTCCGGGTAATCTGCAACTTCGTCGTTCTTCAACTACTGGGCAACAGAAAATGGTCCAACAATCGTGGCTATTGCAATATCAACAACCTTAATTCCAGCAGTCCCAACCCCAGTTTGGACTTGGTTCCCAAGCTCAAACTAGTATGGGATGATATCAGACATATTAAGGATCTAGACAACAAGGCTTTGCCGGTTATAGACAACCATATTTCCAAACCGGTTATCAACAACTGCCTTATATTGGTTATATACAACGACCTTATAAAGGTTATCAGCAACAGATGTCTTATGCCGGTATGCAAAGATCTATTGCTCAGGCAATTCCATCTTATCCTGGGTATGCTCCACCCAACCTAAATCAACAGTTGCCATTTGTCGCAACTCTAGAACTACCAAATTTGAACCAGCTAACAAATGATCCAATTGCTTACACCCCTTGGTGGCCAGCGATTCTGCATAAACTCCCATCTGACATTCCAAAGTTCAAGGGAAATCTAGGAGAAGACCCATCGAATCACGTAATGAATTTTCATTTGTGGTGCTCATCTAACACTTTGAATGATGATTTTATTAGACTTCATCTTTTTTAGAGAACACTAACTGGTCTAGTAGCAAAATTGTATATTGAATTGCCTAGAGCTTCTTTTGATAACTTCATCATTCTTGCCACTACCTTTTTAACCCACTTTCAGTTGCCTATCAGGTATGAAAGTGGAACATAACTTCTTACCAACTTTAAACAGACTACCTCCACTCACATATCTGATCATATTCATAAGTGGTGGCATCATCATCAAATGGTAAAGAAGTATGTTCCTAATCGGCTTTTAGCTGAGTGGTTTATAAAGTCCTTATCGCCATTTATCACTGAGGATGTGGCGAAAGGAGGAGTTGTCACAGAAGAGCATGCCATTTCTCATGCCCAATATTTGGATCTGATTTATACACAATCAAGCACACTCTATGACAAAATTCCTGACGCTCCTATACCAGCTTTTACCATTCCACCCCCTTCAAAATTGAGTAGGGACTCTCATGCCGGCAACAGCATGATCGGTTCCTCGAGCACACAAACAGTGAGAGGACCATCTGGTCAAGCTCTTGCTATTTTTAGTCAAAATGCAATTTCATTTGAAAACAATCTTACCTCTGAGATTAATGTCATGTAATCTGACAAAGGCAAAAATCCAAAGCACCCAGGAGGCAAGAAGAGAGGGAAGAATAATAAGAAGAAACAGAAGAATTCCACTCCTGAAAAATCATCTGAAACCCCTATTGGGACAAAGAAACCTCATTATCCATGTTTGATATGAAATGATGAGCATTTTACGAGAGATTGTCCACATCGATCTAAGGTCTCTAAACTTTTAGAGACTTCGAATACCTTAGCGGTGTTGATAGATCCATTTCCAAACCTAGAAACACATTTGGTTGCCACTTATAATGCTTCCACATCCCAAGTGCTAATGCTATCCATCGCAAATAAACAAAATGATGTTTTGGTATAAAAAAGGAATAAAGATTATGGGAATCCATCGTCATCAAACAACCAGGCTACTGATCAACCTAGAACTTCGACCACGACATCACCAGAAATTGTTCCATCGATTATTCCTGAATTAAAAATTAAGCCACCAAAGGGAGTCGTACATAAATCGACATTTAATCCTCGTGCTTGAGTAGGTCAGAATTATAATATAGTGGAGGATCTAGCTCAATCACCTTCCACTATGCTGACACTAGAGGTATTGAAAAATTTTCCCTCCTAAAACCAGGCTTTGTTATCAGCAATAGGTGAAATTGATCCAATGGATTCCAATCTTGTGGCATTTAATCATACGAGATATACACCATAGTTACTAGCACAACTAGCATTCCTTATACAGGTAAAAGCCTTGAACAAAAATGTTCATCGAACAATCATTGATGAGGGGGAATCTACTTGTATCATGTCAATGAGTTGCTGGAAAACTCTTGGTTCACCACCCTTGCCACGATCACCAACAACACTAAAAGCTTTCGATGGAAGAACATACACTCCATACGGGATTTTAAATAGCTTGCAAGTAGAACTAGGGGCCAAAACAATAGATATTGAAGTTGAGCTCGTTGATGGACTCCTTGATTACAATATTTTACTGGGAAGGCCTTGGGTTTATTCTATGGCTGCAGTTGTGTCCACATACTTTTGAATGATTGCATTTCCCTTCAAAGGTGGAATCACAGTTGTCAACCAACTAGCCTTTTTTGCTAATAGTTCACAAGCTACAGGAAGCATTCCAATTAATACATGGACATTCACAATCACTTCCAAATGTTGGAGTAGGTCTCCTAAAAGATCCTTCCCTGATGGATACTTTTGCCCTCCCATCTCCATCTGGTTTTGTGGAAGTCGCCACAGTGGAAACCTGCAACATGATCTCTTCCACATCATCTGAGTTTAAAAATAGTTCCAACAATTTTGAGAGTGATGATCATCGCGGGGCACTGCCATCGAGCCCCATGAAATCCTTGTAGCAATCAATCTATTAGGCTTTTGTAGCAAACCCAAATCCGCACTCAACAAGTGTTTGGGTAGATAAGTACTTTAGAATATGGCACCTATTCCAATCCTTGGTCTTGTATACATTCTATAGATAAAGGAATCATCCAATCAATGATGATCCGAGAGATGCGGTGGGAAGATTATCATCATCGTTCCCACCTTCAAGATGACAATGATGATTATTCAAAAGAACTCAATCACCCTTCAAGTGTTTATTTTTTATCCAATTCTATAAATACAGTCGATTCTGAGTGAAATCTGTCTAACATCGAAGAAACTATTTCCATAAATATTTCGACCAAACCCAATGTTGTAGAGAATATCCACGTTGGCAAATCTTATTCTCCATCAGAACTAGAAATTTATTGTACTCTTTTTCACGAATTCAGAGATGTCTTTGCATGGTGTTATGAGGAAATGTCAGACATTGACTCGAGAATTGTTGAACATGAGATCAAAATGTATCATGATGTCAAACTAGTACAACAACGGCTTCGACCTGTTCATCCAAAGAAAATCGACGCCATTAAAGCAGAGGTTGAAAAACTTTTGTGTGCTGGCTTCATTTACCCTGTGCCTCTCACTGATTGGGTATCGAATATTGTTCCTGTGATAAAAAAACAAGGAACGATAAGAGTGTGTGTCGATTATAGGGATGTAAATCAATCATGTCCGAAGGAAAACTATCCTAAACCCTTTATCGACTAGACTGTTGATCAATGTGCCAAATCTGAAATCTTTTCATTCATGGATGGATTTTCCAGATACAATCAAATAAATATCTTCCCACAGGACCAATCAAAAACTGCATTTATATGTCTGTGGGGCACATTCACATATCGTAAATTACCTTTCGGTTTGAAGAACACAGGGGCGACATTTCAGAGGGAAATGAATTATGCCTTCCATGACATGAAAAACATAGTTCAACCATATCTTGGCGATCTACCTGCTCATTTGCAAAAACGAACTTATCATCTACAACATTTGAGAGCCATATTTTTGCATTACCGACAATACAAAATAAGACTCAATCTACACAAATGTGTGTTTTGTGTTGGTTCTAGTCGACTGCTCGGTTTTCTAGTTTCTAAAAATGGAATTTGACTCGATCCATTAAAGGTTCATGCCATTCTTGACATGCCTCCACCTTCAAATTTTCTTCAGATCCAGAGACTCCACGGGAAGGCTAACTTTCTAAGGAGGTTCATTTCAAATTATGTTGAGCTCGCTAAAGGTTATAAATGTCTTTTGAAGAAAGGGGTACCCTTCCATTGGGATCAAGTTGCACAAGCTTCCTTTGATGCTCTCAAAGATTCCTTGATAAAAGCATCATTAATGTATGCCCCTAACTATCAAAAAGACTATTACCTGTATCTCGCTGCTACAGATACAACCATCGGTATGGTTTTGGTGCAAGAAGATCACAGAATTGAACACCCTATATATTATTTGAGTCAAAATCTCAATGATACAGAGAGCAATAAGTCCTATGTTGAAAAGTTGGCTTTAGCAGCCGTCCAAGCAGTACAGATATTTTGGCAATATATTCCCCTTTGCAAAACTACCATTGTGTCAGATTGCAACCCTATGACATACATCCTGTCACGTCAATTTCTGGGGGGAAAATATTTCAAATGGGTAGTCATCTTGCAGGAGTTTGATCTGGAATTGATCAAATCCAAATCAAAGAAATCTCTCATCTTTGCCTAGTTACTTTGCGACCTTCCCTCGTCCTCTAATGATTTAACATCAGAAGCACCAATCGTGGATGAGTCTCTCTTTCTTATATCGTCAAGTGATCTGTGGTATGGGGATATATTGGTCTATCTCCAGATCCAAGCTTTTAGGCCTAACACCTCTCGCTCTGAACAACAACGTATTCAATACCAAGCCAAACATTATCTGATCATTGGTGATACACTTTATTATCGTGGTGTCAATACGATTTTACGAAGGTGCCTTACGCATGAGGAGGCCGAAAAATCTTTTAATGAATGTCATTCAGGTGCTTGTGGGGAGCATCTATTTGGTTACACAATTACACAAAAAATCTTACGAACTAGTTGCTTCTGGCCAACCACTTTCAAAAATTGCATACTTGCAGTCAAAAAGTGCCATGCTTGTCAGATTTTCGATCATAAAACCAGATTACCACCTGCACCACTGCATCTAGTAGTTGTTATTAGCCCATTTGTGAAATGTGGCATTGATTTCATGACATGTAACCCCACCTCCGCCGGGTGGCATGGGTATATTATAGTCGCTATTGACTACTTTACCAAATAGGGCAAGGCAATGCCTACATTGAACAATAGTGGCGAAATGACTACTCTTTTTCTTCAATCATGTAGTTTTTAGATTCGGTGTGCCACAAGCTATAGTCATCGATCATGGGTCACATTTTTGCAAGCACATGATGATCGAGTTAACTAACAAATTAGGATTGTCCCATGATAGTTCTACTCCATATTATCCGCAGGCTAACATACAAGTTGAGGCAATCAACAAAGTCCTTAAGCGCATGCCGCAAAGAATGATTAGAGTCCATAAGCAGGATTGGCATTTAATCATGTACTCAGCTTTATGGGCATACTGGACCTCAGTGAGAAATGTGATCGGATTTACGCCCTTTCAGTTGGTGTATGGTTTAGAAGCAGTCTTACCAATTCAATGTGAAATCTCATCCCTCAAGCTCGCAATCGACCTCCTACCCAAAAATTCTGAAGAAGAAGCACGTTTCTTGGAATTAATCCATCTGGATGAAACCTGTCGTAATGTTGAATTGGCTAACAAAGCGCATAAGAAATGCATCAAGGCACAATATGACAAAAATGTTAAGCCTCGTGTCTTCTCAGAAGGTGACCTAGTCTTACTCTACGATCAGGATTTTGACAAATTAGGAGCAGGGAAATTTGAACCATTATGGATGGGCCCTTATATCGTTAAACGTGTGTTGACAAAAGGAGCCTACGAGTTAGTCGATTATGATGGGATTCCACTATCGTAGCCCCGAAACGGGTTGTATCTCAAGCGTTACTATGCTTGATTAAGTGTAGTAAAACTCATTGTACATATGCTTTCATTGCATTTTTGAGTGTTTTCTTTTAGAGTTGTCATTTTGGTTAGGTAATCCACTTCACATTTGTTGCAAATGTCAAACTTTTTGGAGCCATTTTTTGGGTATGCCGACAGAGCTAGTCATAGCACGCAGAACCTATCTTCTGCAGCTTGGGCCATCTTTGCTCCAAGCGGCGAGTTAGTGAGATTCAGGGGATATGTATTGGTCGATCGACAAACAACATCGCTTAGTATAGTGCATTGATTGAACTCCTCTCTGATGCCATTTCACGTGGCATACGCTGGATCATTGTCAGGCTAGATTCGCAACTTGTCATTTTACAACTTACTGGTGTATATTCCATTCGAAACCCAGCTATTCATCGCATGTTCCTAAGAGTTAGGATTTTGGAAAGACATTTTGATTTCATTCAATATCAACACATTTCCAGAAACTTAAACACATTTATGAATTCATTAGCAAACTATGTGCTGAATAGACATTTGCAGCATATGTAAAGAAAGCATTTTACATCAACATTTACATAGGATTTCATCACTTAGCCAAAATAAAACTCCAAAAGTCAAAATAGATAGTTGTTTATAAGTTTTCACAAAACATTTTGTATCCAAAACAAAATCGGTCATCATGACACAAAAGCCCAAAATGAATGCAGAAAAACATCCTAGACTAGTGATGCTGGTGATAACATGTCACCGCATGTGTTATCATGCACAATAGACTAGTCCAACGACTCGGTACACCAATAGTATGGCACTGTAGCCTCATTGGTAACTCGTCAATCTGGACATCTAGAATGCTAAGAGTCCATCCCTCTATCTAATCCTGCAGCTGTACAAGGGTCTCCGATATGTCCAAGTCCCTAAGGACTGCTCTCCCTACAGCTTCACCCACTGGAGCATCTTTCTCTCGTGGGCGTGCTACTGGTCGAACTGGTCTAATATCTGCATACACATATGAGTTTATTTAGTCTTGGTAATAATTAGAAAAATACAAAAACAATAGGAAACTTAAAAGAAAAAATGTGGTCAAATCATTTTACCTATAGCACTCCACTACTCACCAACTGGTAATGCCAAATCTAGATCGCCTCGGAAATCCATCGCTACATATGGACACTTTGCAAACGCCATCTCCTAGTGGTCGAACCACTCAAAGAAGGTAGATGAGAAGGAGACCTGTGATTGGCCAGCATGCCTAGCCATAAGGTCCACCCATCTCTACATCCATGGTTCTCTTGGTGCAGGTAATCCCAATGAAATGTTTTGAGGTTGCATCAACGGGATTCTTTCCAAAGCAAAAGCAGTTAATATGGATCCATAACCAAAGTTCTTGGTTCTTCCAGTCTTTACTTTGGATAGTTGATCTTTCATGATAGGAAGTACTGCCTCGCACCAGTTGAACACCTTCGGTTCCAGGCATTCCAAGGCATACTGCATGTAGGATCTATTCGCTAAGTGTAAGGTCGCATTGCCAACCAGTCTAGCAAGGGTAAAAAGTATGGTCCTCAAAGGCTGATCATTAACATCCTAGATACTAATCTTACCATTTCTGCTGGGTTGAGATCCATCCCTGCAGAACTGACTAATGTAATCTTTCACTGATTCACCCCCACAAGCAAATCCTAATAGTGAAAGAGGGGCGCCACACCTCAACAAACCCGTCAGAAAATAAATATCATCGATCATGAAAGGAATGGATTTACCTCTGATCTAGAATACCTGGTCAATAGGATCCCAAGCATGAAGAAGATACTGCAACAAACTAATTTATTGTCTTATGCTGGATATGCGAAAAAACTTTAGTAAACCACAGTTCCTTAATGCATCCATTGTGCCTTGGTCATGTAAATCAATCATATCCTCATCTTCATGTTCCTGTTCTCACCATGAAATGACCATCTTGACCCAACAAATATCTAAAATTCAAACATTAGGTGAGTTAGGATGCTTTTTTAAGCAAAAAATAATTCAAGATTTAATGAAAAACACTGTAAAAAATTGCCCTTCTGTGCCCATCGCACTTTTCCCTCAACCAAGGTGAGATGCATAATGACTGGCTTGTTGGCAGCCCAGTATGCATCACACTTTTCAATATAGGTAAGATGTGATGATTGGAGAGCAAAATATTCAAACCCATGGGACCCAGAAAGGTGAGAAAACTTGCCCATTATTGAAAAAGATGGAATTAAAATGAAGAGCTTAAGGTTAGCTTCTACCTGGTCCTGATGGCACAAAAAATGGTCCATAGAATCTCTCGCAATCGACTGGTGAAATTTGCGGGGGAAAACCGCTTCAGAGCTCCAAATCCAAAATTTGAAATGAAATGGTGAAAATGAAATGTTAAAACTACTTTTTATGTTAACTTTTCTATGTACTTCAAGTAAATGTTAGTTTTAGCTCATTTTTCATCCATAAATATGTATTTTTAATCAGTTTGACGGAGTTTTGAGCAGGTTGAACAACTTTCGACAGAATCTGATGTGCTAAATGGTGAGTTGGGCATCTTTGACCACCAAGCAAAATTTTTGTCTTCTTTTCAAGCTTTGATTCAAAAATGAAAATAAAAATATAGAATCCTCTTTAAACCCTTTTCAGACTCGTTAAACATGAAAAGATTGTCGAGCGCTTGTCTTTTCCGGCTCGTTAAAGTACTGGAAATGTCATCCCTCCTGTATTATTTTATCCTTTTTTCGGACCTGAGGGATTATTTTACGAAAAATAACTTATGGAGTTTCCTTTGCGTCCCTTTTCAAACTCTCTAAACATGAAAATGACCGAGATATCTTTGTCGTTAAACTCATTAAAATAATAGTGAAAAACTTGTCCATCTAGACGAGACCTAGTTTCACTGTTGCCAGACTTGTTAAAACATCAAATAGCGATGGGTTTACCCGAAGGGTGAATTATAGAACAAGAATATGTTATCCTCTTCAATCTTGACAAAAATAAAGAGGTACTCGTCAGTAATGACTAGGGAAAAAGGGAAACATTTTGAAGAATTTATGGTAGCAAGTCGCTCGTAAACATGACACTTTCACTTCATCTCCATGATTGAGTTGGGTTGGGTTATTCCATTCACCGGTCATCATACCATTGGTCTTTCATACCATCCATCTTTTGGGGTTAACACTACCAATTCATCTTAGTGTTGCCGACATGTTCAAGAGAAGTCATCCAGTTGCGAAGTCATCCAGTTAAATGTCCCATACATTGCAATACCTCCAACCTTCATATTTTCATGACCGCCATTCCTGAACTTTATGTCGTCAGTTCATTTTCACCTCTAGAAATCATTTGCTTCGTTTCATGTCATAGATGTGGGATACATCAAGGCTCTCCTATGAAAAGTCACTTCCTGTCAACATCAGCTCATTATCGAGGAAGTTGACTTAGAAACACCCTTCTAATGTTTTGAAGCTTGTTTACATCAATGGCAAGTTTCTCACTTCCGGCGACAAGTTGACATCGATGGTCTTCGACCGAAAGATTTTGCATGGTGTTCGACATCGGATCATCTATTCACACCACATGAATTGTACTGTAGTATCTTGAGGATCATTATCATTACTGGTGATCCCTCTCACGCCTGTTAATAGCTCACATCATTGGCTAGTAATCAGGTGGTGTCTGTTGAAAATAATACTGAGAGGGGGGGTGAATCAATATTATCTAGTCCTTTTACCAAATCTACCTTATTTACACTTTGAATTATTTTTGCATATCAGTACCATAAAATAATGAGCATGAACAAGAAAAACAGACAGTCACATCAAAGAACCCCAGATATAAGGTGGAAACCCAATGTGGGTGAAAACCACCTGCTGCAATATGTCTCTATCTTCTTTCAAATTAGAAACTCCTTTTACAATGGTCTTGTACTGGTGCAGTCCTTTACCAGTACGCAGGCTGCAACCTGCAGAGAGCTACACCTCTCTCTCGTTTTCCAGTCTCTCCTAGAAGGGAGCTACAACCCCCTACTTCTTTTCTTTCAAGGACCACTTTTCATAAATTTTCAAACTGGATCCATAAACATCAAATGATCATCAAGTACCAGTAAGTCACCTAGATAACCCGATCCACAATAACAGTAAACTAAACCCAGAACACCTTATCTACAAAAATTCAGTCAACAAAAGATCTTAAGACAGATACGCAATTTCCTTTTCTCTGACCTGTGGCGTCTCCGCACTGCGCCTTCTGTGGCGCCTTTATGGCATCTCCGCACTGCGCCTTCTGTGGCACCTTGGCACTGCGCCTTCTGTGGCGTCTCCGCACTGCGCCTTCTGTGGCGCCTCTGTGGCGTCTCCGCACTGCGCCTTCTGTGGCGCCTCCACACTGCGCCTTTTGTGGTGCCTCTGTGGCGTCTCCGCACTGCGCCTTCTGTGGCGCCTCTGTGGCGTCTCCACACTGCGCCTTCTGTGGCGCCTTTGCACTACGCCTTCTGTGGCGCCTTTGCACTACGCCTTCTGTGGCGTCTCCGCACTGCGCCTTCTTTGGCGCCTCTGTGGCGTCTCCGCACTGCGCCTTCTGTGGCGTCTCTATGGCGTCTCCGCACTGCGCCTTCTGTGGCGCCTTTGCATTGCGCCTTCTGTGGCGCCTCCGCACTGCGCCTTCTGTGGCGCCTCTGTGCTTCAGCTGCAGCGCTCGAGAGATCACCCTTCACAGATTCGCTTTCCACTTCTCGAGCTTTTGAAACAATAACCCAATATTTCAGATCTTAAGATATTCAACCCAAAAGCATGCCCAAGCCAAATGATCTCCTTTGCTTTATATAGGCAAGCTCTTCCTCAAATCATGGACCAATACCACGGGCCAAAACCATAGGATCAAAACTGTGGGACTAATACCATGAACCAACCATGAAAGTGCGTGAACTTTTCTCCACATGAAATAAACTTTTCTCTGCATAAAATTCCGTGAACTTTTCTCTACATGAAATAAACTTTTCTTTGCATAAAATTCCGTGAACTTTTCTCTACATGAAGTAAACTTTTTTCTGCATAAAATTCCGTGAACTTGAAAATAACTTTGCTGCACTATAATTTATCATCTGAGTGATTTGCCATCAAGGACAACACTTGTCTCATAATGCCAACATAATTTCCCATTTCTCCTTTTCAATGTGGAAATAATCTTCAATGTCATCTTCCAAGGGGCTAATGGGATCATCTTTCTCAAGGTTTTCAAAAGAGGATTCATTGAGAGTAATTTCCTTGAGAAAGGTAAGGTTGGTCTCAATTTCACTTTCCATAAATTCATCCTTCCCAACACATGTGTCCTCAAAATCATCATTTTCATCATGTGGACCCAAGGAGGACTCGTCTTCTTGCTCATTACCTAGATTCTTAATGTCTTGATGATGCCTAATGAAGGCTTCCTCTTGGATGCTTAATGTTGGGTGTACTTGAAAATGTTCAAGAAAGCCATCAACGAACTCTTCAATAGATGAGATGCTCCTAGGGTTCATGATCATGCAACCATGAGTTATGACCACCGAGAGATCCCATGAACAATAACATAAGGACATCTTGGTGGAAAACCCTCTCTCTTGAAGCATGCACATTAAATCTTTCTACATGGTCAATTGCGGAGAGTGGATCACCATCAAACACGGGTAGACCACATAACATCCTTCCCGCGACATGATTAAGATGTTCAGGGATGCTAGCAATGTTGAGAGCAAGAAATTTATCAAAGAAAGACAACCTATTTGAGGTATACATGAAAAAAATGTAGGAGTCGCCAAGATGAAGTTAAAGATGCCTAGAAAAATGCTTGCTTCACCCTACAAGCATTGAACTTAGAGTTCAATGAAGAACTAGGACTTTGTTCTTCCAATGGAGTCGCCAATAATGATATGTCCATATGTCGTATAGGGAACAAAACACACGTTTCGTATCCCCGGCAACAACGCCAAAATGTTACCGCTCAAACTAGCAGGGGACCTAAAGGGAAGATGTTAGGCCAAGGGAAACAAATGGAGACTTAGCCTATTGTCACCTCAACTAAGGCTCCCTTCTATTTACGGACTTTCACCAATGGGAGGAGACCTGGTATATTATGGAGTCATCGATGAAGGGTAAGTCAATGAAAGGATGTGGAGTGACCCAAATAATCCCTTTTGCGGGAGAGTTGGAAAGAAGAGTTTACTTGCTTTCTAAACAAGGTACAATGTCTTCTAGGGAAAGGAAGGGAGGATTTGAGGGTTAGGTTTATGGGATATGACTTTTGAAGGAATTTATCAATCCCTAAAATCCTTATTGAAATTGGTATCCCTGATGGTTCTTGAAGAATTGTTTTTTCAAAAGAACAGGACGAAGTGGACCCAATCTAGGGTAGGGGAGAAGAGTATGGTAATTAATGAGTATCCCTAGGTTGGACAAGGTGTGGAAATGGATCAAAGAAAGAATATTCACTTAAAGGTTTGAACTGAGCCAATAAGGTGCTAGCCTTTGGGGATGCTAGGGAAAAGTTTGATCCTGAAACTAGGGCTTGGATTTTCTCACAACTCCAACGTCGGAATGGCCTCAAATTTGGAGGAGGTCTTGAGTAAACACCAACGCAGGAGACCCTAACAGATCGAACTTTTTGGATGTGTAGTTTGCCAGGAAAATGGTGCCCTAGGTGACCCAACTTGGCTAGACTTGGAAAAAGGTGAAAATATATGATTTTAGGTGACCACATCTTGGTAGATCAGTGCCTTAATCTTGGGAGAATGGAGTATATGTTGAATATGAGTGAGGATCTTTTGGTTCTTAGTCAAGGAGGCTTCAAGGCTCCTTTGCTAGCCTTCTAGGTCAAAGAGAAGCAATCTTACAGATTTTATACTTCGATGTACAAAGAAGATGGCTTATCAAGGTCAATTCGTTGTCAAAATTACCCCTAGGAAATTCCATTCACATTACATGGCCCATACATTGAGAGATGTTATAATAGAGACAAAATTCCACAATTTAAACGGTAAATGCTTGCAGCAATTAGCCCTAAAAATAGTGAAAATCCAATTCCAATGTATATAATAAAGTAAGACACGAATAACATTAAAAGCATGTACTTACATGTAACAGAATATATTCAACCATCCACAATTGACAAGAGAGAAGCTCCAAGATAAGATAGACCAATATACACACATCAAAATTCATCCATAAAACTCCAATTCATCCTCTAGAAAAAGTGTGAAATTCTGAAGACAGAGAAAAGATCAAATGCAAAGTGATAATGAGAAAATGAAATCATCTCACTTGTATTTATACAAAAATTAGAAGTCTGAATTAGCCTCCTTGGCCTACATATGCCCCAAAAATAAAATAATATTATAATAATCTAACATTTGGTGACAAGCCCATCAAACTGGCTCATAAATGAAAGAATAAGCCTCTCAAGACGTCAAATAATAATTTATGCATGTTTAAGACCCTCTAAGAGTCTGAATGAGGTCAATGGGTGCCATAATGAAGAGTAGGACCCTCAAAAGTGATGGACAAGGGGTTGGCCCCTTGCTCTCCAAACAATAAACCTGTGGTGCTCCCAATGGGTGTGGGGGCACAATAATAACCTCATGGGTCTCCAACTAAGTCGAAGATGCATGTAGATCGTCTGCAAGGGCTCTAATGATGATGTAGGGGATGCCACATCGTCTTACAAGCCCTAGGTCAGCTTCCAAGTGCATGATACATTTGTGGGGTCGACTAGGCAAAACATGAACCAAGTGCATCTTCCTCGTCCAATGGGAGTATCTCGAGCATCTCTGACCATCCTCAAGGATCCATGGAGTGTTGTCTATTGCTATGGAGGCACATGGCTCTCAACACACACCCTACATGTGCCAATGGACTACATGTGCCAATGGAGCCCTCTGAAATATTAGGACCTCGTATAGGGAGACCAAACCCAAGATGGAGACCATCTACAATCCTACATAAGATCCAATGTGTCCCCTAGCCTTCTAATACAACAAGTCATTAGAGAAATCAAGTAAATGAACTTACCAATCATTGACCACCGAAAAATCAAGTAAATGTGCTTACCAATTATTGACCACAGGTGGGGACTTCATAATGGCATGTCTTTCTATAATGGGCTTCGGATGTGCCAATGTCTTGTAAATTCCAAATGGGGTTAACGAAGTATCATATTAGGTGGTTTCTACTTCTAAAGGGGTTAATATGTTCAAGGTACATCCTTCAAAAGGTGGTGGCATGTGACAGATAGGTGTATGAAGTAGGGGATGAGAAGAGGCAGCCTTGGGTCACATGTTGGAATACAAAGGTAGTTAATAAGAGGGAATCCCGCACTTGAGTATATAATGTATAGGAGAAAGAAATCGTGGTACTTGAGGTGCCCCGACCTTGATTTTTCCACCCTTCTTTATATGCCTTTTGTTTTTTTATGATTTTCTTTGATTAACTGCTTGGGGTTCAAAGGAAAAGAGCATGATGTATAATATATAACATTGAATACCCATTTTTAAGGTAGGGCGGTTCATTACCCACCAGGGGTTGGAACAATCATGGGTTCCTTTATGATGAAGGAGGTTCATTGAACCTGTAGGAACTGGGGTGATGGCCATGATGATGGGGTAGAACTCATGTATTGACTTTTGCTCACATGATAAATGTCTTTGTGCCGACCATCTTTTGCATTTTGTGGTACATTTTCCTGTTGAATATGGTCAAATATGCTTTTATCTTTCTTTTTAGCTGCATCAACCTCCGAGCATCATTCCAAGCCATGACCCAAGGTGTGGGCAAGGGGAAGGGGTGAGCTAACCCTGTGTGGACCCAGTGGAGGAATGCGGACCCAAGTGGGAGAGATGATGAATGGGGTAATAATGAGTGGAAAGGGAGTAACATAAGCGGATAAGGGAGCGCGACCACGCCACCAAAATCGGGATTTCCCGTGAAATACCATCCCTAAAGCCAAATGGTCAGTCAAAGAGATCCCACAAGACTAGAATACAAGGTTAATATCCAAAAGGGGTCTAGGGGACAAGAACACAGACCTAACCCATTCTTTTTGCCAAATCCCCCCATTGATCCATGCCCATAAGTGTCCATGATAAGCAAACTACAATACTCAATTACCAAATGACAAGGCATACCTTTAGGTTCAGGAGGCCCACCTTCAAACATATGCTCATGGCAGATAGGTGAAGGACCACATGGCTGGTTCATGTGGCGGAGAAATGGCACAATGACCTAGCTGGTGGCTGCAAAGGGCTGTTAACTAGCGACCGAGGATTATTTTGGAGAAAAAAAATTCCTAGGGATATCACCCACAAAATGGTGGGTAACAAGTCCTCTTCTCATTAGGTAGACTAGGTGAGGGGAAGTGATTTATCGCCCCAAAGGAACAATAGACAAAACCTTCTCTTAGAGTCTCAGACACACTTCAGCGACCAAGCAAAGGCTTATGCCTTGCCCCAAGGAATCTCTATAGTGGTCTTACTTCATATTGGCAATCTAGTTATAATAGGGGACTCAAAAACACCATAAGGCACCTATATTATCGCAGTTCCCCGCTTAACCCTCAACTACATACAATATTTGGTGAATATGATCAGGATTGAAATCCCTCTTGAAGGTAGGTTATTTTCATGTTCTCCACTCCAACAACTCTGCAACAAAGGAATTGGCTACCCAGTGAGTGGGGCACTACCCTAGAACACTACAAATTAACTCAAGAGTGTCATTTTGACCAATTCCTTGATGACTAATTTTAGGGGTGTTCAAAAAGTGTATACAATATCATTTCCCTAGTTTTATATAGTTAAGTATAGTTATAAAATAGATGATTTGGATATAGACCATGATGATGTTTTGCCTAAAATTGATGTAACAACACTATGTTGATCTCTAAATAACTTTGTTGTGCCCCCATGCACAAATTTTGCTTAATATAATTTCCTAGTTATTGTTAAAAAAATGTGTTACCTTCAGTTTGTAATCGGTAAAGCTTCCTTTGGTCTTGTCCTTCAAACTTTTGTGGCAACATCTAATCATAATGCAAACTGAAATATCAAATGCTTCCATCCAAAGACTCATGAGTATATCCATTTCATGGATCATGGTCATTACAATCTCGATGATGGATTGATTCTCTCTCTACAAACCCATTCTATTGTAGGTTACAAGGCACTATCAACTCCCTCTTTATTCCTACATACTTGCAACATGCATCAAACTTTTTGGTGTATTCTCCTCCAATGTCAGGCCTCAACACTTTGATCTTCCTACTTATCTAATTCTCAACCAAGGCCTTGAAGTCTATGAACTTATTGAATACTTCATCCTTAGCCTTCAAAAAATAAATATGAGTTTTACATGAGAAATCGTCAATAAAAGAAACATAATAAAAACTAATTGTTATTGAGAAAGTGGACATAGGTCCACACACATCAAAATGAATCAAGTCAAGAATCTCTCTTAAATTTTGCTCATTGGATGGAAACACAACTCTTAAATGTTTTTCGAGTGCACATCCCTTGCACACTCTAGTCTTCTAAATCTTGAACTCTAACAATCCTTGCATCACATCCTTCAAGATTGGAAGGACTCTATAGAGCAAGTGGCCAAAAATTGATATGCCAAAACTCACACAACTTGTCATTGCCATGCATTAGAGTTCCATGCTTCATAGGATGAAGAAGGAGCCTATTGAGGCCTCCTTCTCACACACCTCTAGATAAAACCTCTGGAAAATCATGGTTGCAATCTCTAATGGTGCATTGTAATCATTAAATTCAACTATGCATTCCCTATTTTTTATCTGTGAAACTAAAAGGAGATTTTCTTTCAAACCAAGAGCAAAAGGATCATTGGTCAATTCAAGAGCATACATTTGGAAAGAGATGGTTCTCATTTCAATCAGTAGGTAAGTAGCTTCACCACCTAACTCCACTTGCATACCTCCCTCTCGCTCCTGAAACTTACTAAAGGTCTTTTGGGTAAAGGTCATGTGCATAAACGCACCACTATCCACTTACCAACCAACATTAGAAGTGGTATTGGTGGACAAACAAGGAACAAGGGAGAAGGATGCCTCCAAATTGGATGCCAACTCATTTATTGCAACTTATACACTCCCTGCAAACTATTTTTGTTGTTGATTCCCTTCTTCTCTAGAAATTGACTCACATATTGTTCCTTCTTGTGACATTTGAAAGATGTCAAGTGGCCCTTTGTGACATGATGGGAAGAACATATTTGTTCCTTCCTTTCCCTCTTTCGTCCTCCTTTCTCTCCACCTTTCTTCATCTTCTTGATGACTATTGGGATTTGCATTTCCTCAAATCTGGCTATTAAGGTATCTTGCCTTGTTCTTTCTTGGATGAAATTGTCTCAAAACTTCTAAAATGCGGGTGTGTTCATGTTCAGAAATACCTTACATAAAGGTTTCCTATGATGGTGTGAACCAATTCTATGTAATAGGCACTAGCTCTTCATCTTCGACCCTCATACCAATAACAAAGAGTTGGACTCTAAGTTCAATGATCTTCGTCAAGTAGCTAGATACAATGTTTGTATTGCTCATATGCAGATGAGTGTGCCTATTCTCTAGCAACAAGTTCTGGGACACTTTGACACTTTGAAATATCCCATACATCACCTTTGTCAACTTCCCTTCCCTATAATGTGAAGGATCAAATTGCCCTAAACATAATCCAAATGATTATTTTCACCTTGGCTACTATATTGTTGGACTGAATTTGTTCTTGGATGAAAATATCTCAAAGCTTCTAAAATGTGGGTGTGTTCATGTGCACAAATACCTTACATAAAGGTTTCCTATGATGGTGACAACCCATTCTATGTAATAAGCACTAGCTCTTTATCTTTGACCTTCATACCAATATCAAAGAGTTGGTCTCTAAGCTCAATGATCTTCATCAAGTAGCTAGATGCAATGTTTGTATTGCTCATATGCATATGAGTGAGTTTATTCTTCAACAGTAAATTTTGGGGCACTTTGAAATGCCCCATACATCCTCTTTGTTGACTTCCCTTCCTCATAATGTGAAGGATCAAATGGCCCTTTACATAATCCAAATGATTCTTTTCAATTTGGCTACTATCTTGGGATCGATGGGTACTTTGGCTTTCCCTTTGACTATGCTCCCTAATTTCAACTCATCCATCTGTTGATTTGGGGTAGCATCGGATGTGCTCTAGCCACGAAAATTGGTGGAGAGGCACATGAGATCTCCAATACCCATAAATGGTTTGGGCAGATTCTAAACAGTTTGGGAGATATTAAAATAATTAATATTTTTAATGGAGTCCCTAAGTCTAAACTTAGGGAAAATAAAATATTAATGTGAATTAAGATAAAACTATGTTAGAATGGTCCAAAAGTCATGGATCAAGCCAAATCTAATCTTAGCCATTGATTAGGGACTTAATCTCGGCCATTGATTTGTCAACGAGAAAAGTATAAGAGGCTTGAGGGTCACTTGGAGAACACACTGAGGGAGACCGGTTAGTTCAATTTCTGGAGCGGGGTTAGCTGAGAAATTAAACCAATGGTCTGGTGAGCAGTCAAGAGGCAGCAAGTACAGAGCAAAGAGGTGAGATCAGCCACTGGAGATCAACGCTAAGTCAGGAGAGGCAGACGTAGGGCTTTTCCGGCAGACACAAAGGTAGCAAAAGACTACCTAGTCACTAGCTGGGCTTGCATGGGTGACGCAGAGAGGCCCAGGGCTAACACAGTGAAGTAGGGGTTGACGCAGAGGGTTTGAGAGCCACGCAGAGGTCAACCAGGCTGACACTGGGATTGGGAGAAGTGCTGGAGAATTATTTCTCTATGTGGGTAAGCCAGTTTGGCACCCTATTGTACTAAAAAATTGATGAATAATAAAATCCTCCCTTGCTGCACCGGTTTTCCCACATTAGGTTTTTCCGGGGACTGTTGTCCAAAAAATCTATGTCAATGTGTTAATGCTTGTGCATATGTTTGTTTCTGTATTACGGTGTGATATCTACAGCAGTATTTATTTTAATGTTTATTGAAGTAATCCCATAAAAAACTTATTATGGAATAAGTAGGAAAAATAAATCAGTTGCTGCAGTGATAGAATTTTCACACCATCAACATCTGCAATCTAAACTTCCATGGATTAAAGTTAGAAGCTCCCTCTAGTCAGTCACACCATCAAAGACCTAACTTGGAAGCCATTCCAACAACTCCTTCAATGAAGTTTAGACAAAACAGATCCGCCATAAAATAAACAACCAATACTACTGGTTCAAATTACCCCTCTTACGCATGAAGCAACTCCAATCACTTATATATTATATATATATATATATATATTATATATATATATATATATATAGACCAAGAGAGAGGTTGTTACAAAACCCACTAGCATAGCCAAGTGGTGCCCCATCTATGAAATAGTACTAAACCTAGAATAGTATTCCCTCACCCCTAACTAATGTGTCCTCCATCATGCATAACTCCTCAAGAGTGTGCCTTATAATAAGGGAATCTCTCCCTACATAGCAAATATAACCCCAAAATGAATGCTCCTACCATACCATGTGTAATCTCCAAAGTAAATGTACCCATGAATAGAAGATGGTCCCTACTCCACAAGGTGCAACTCCCAACACTCAATTCACCTCAAGCAAATGAAACTCCTAAACTAATGCACCCCACCTTATGTTAAAGTTACATGAAGAGATCTTCATAGTATCAGCTCATCCTCATGAATTTATCTTTTACAAATGTGCCCTACCTTCAGCCAAATAATCTTGAGCTTCTAGAGGTGAATGGAAAACTAGCTTGAAGCAACAAAGTAAACAAACACATTTTACTGTCATCATGATTCATGTCCCATGCATAATCCATGTTGAAAATAGTAGCGAGTAAGGTCTTCTTTGACTTGCGCCTTAGTCAATGAGACCATAAGCAGTCTTTCCTTAGCATGCACAAGTTCCTATAAGTTAGGATGAGTTCCTATAAATTAGGATGAGTCATGGAGCAGTTTGACTTAAGCGCAGGAGTTGGAGGCTTAGTTTGTTAGTCTCCAAGTGCGAGTTATCTTTGGAAAAGGGCAAGCAAGTGAGCTTCAGTTTCTATTTGAAGTAGGATAGTTACATGAGTCAGTTAGACTTAGTTAACTTAGCAATCACAAGTCCAAGTTCCCAAAATAAACTTGCCATATTTAGCTGATGTGAATTGTTTATAAGGAGGACGAAGGCACAGAAATGGATCATTGTTTTTGTGAGCACAAGGTTGTGAGACAAGACAATAGAGAGCATTAGTTTGTGTGAAGGAGCTTGTGAGAGGAAGAGCATACTAAGGAGAAGCTTGTGCGCAGTTGATAGAAGGCAATTTCCTTGAGTTTTGCGCTAGGAAATAGGGAGCAGGATCAGGGATACTTGCAAAGTATTTCAAGCTTAAGTCAAGCAGGGAGAACAAGGTTGTTTTCTATTGAAATAGGATTGTATTGTAAGAGATCTATTGCTCAAAACTCTATCAATAAAATTCTCAAACAAGCAGATGGTTTTCCCAATTGGGTTCCCTAGAAAATTGTGTTTTTTGCTATCGTGTGACTGCATTTTATTTCTGTTCTATTCCGCTGCAAATTGATAGAGAAATTCTGTGTCTTGGTGCAAAAATTAGTTTCAGATTTGTTCACTACAGCAGTAGCAGAATTTCAAGGAAATTTTACAATCCAAAATCTGCATATGATTCACATGCAGAGGGCAACATGCTAAAAATAAATCTGGAGGCACCTGCTCAAAATAGTATTGAATCTGCTCAAACCTATCCATCTGTGAACTGATAAAAACATGATATGTCCTCAGGATGTACATGCTATGAATCACCTATGAGAAACCTATCTAATCCTCAACCCTTGAGATACAAAAGATGCGATCATGTGATAAGTCTGGTTTAGCACTCATGAACCAACAATGCAAAACAGTGAACTCTTTAATTCCGAGTGCACTCCGTAAAACTTATGAACCATTACTGCTAAATGCCCAAATTTTGAGGAAATCTATTTTGGGTGTTTACAGGGCTTATATGCAGCAATCTAATCATAAATCTGCAGAGACAAATTACTGATGCCTTATTTAAATCTTTCATCTATTTTTTTCAGTTTTTTAGTAAATTATTGGCCATGGCTGAGATTTATTTCATTCTATGAATGCAGAAAAGCTTTATCCATTGAACCAGACAACAGCAAAATGAGCAAGCTTGATGTTTAATGCAAGAAGAAAAGGTTGCTGAAGCAAAATTGACTCGACAAAGTGTAAAGCACGCATCTTCAAATGGTCCATGCAGGAACTGATTCTCACTTGAAGTCCTAAGAAAGGTCACAGGGGATGCTCAAAGAGGTTGAAGCTACAGCAATAAACCAGGGAAAAACTCTTTTGTTGAATGCCTCAAGCCCTCTATGGGGCAATCCTTGCAACGCCCATGGAGGCATTCTACATCTATCTAGTGCAACTTGAGAAGCCTAATCTTGATTTCGGAGATCGGGGGATTACAACTTTCGACGCAACATCTGGGTTTGGACCTTCATAGCAGAACCTCTTGTTGGCCTCTGACAAAAATTCCCAAATCTCCATGTTTGGCAATGCCCTGATAAAAGACAAGACAGAGGAAGATGGTTTTGGGAATTAAAAAACATATAAACATCATCAGCTGTGTATCAGCTTCTTCTCAGGGTTAGGCTACAATTGGATTTCCTCGAAATAATCAAACTCAATATAGAAATGCAGAAGTCTTGAGGCAGTTTACTAGAACAAAAATTCCAGTGTGAATTATTCAGCATTTCTCCCTTTGAATTCTTCCTGTACAAAACAATCAGGTTTGAATAGTGCAGCTGCTCCTTTTCCTCAAATATGCCAATCAGAGGGACAGGCAATCTATTTTTTTTTATGGGTTAGGATCAAAAGCAGGTGTTTATTATCCCATTGGCATTATCTCTAGTAGAATTATGAGAAAGTCAGAAAACACAAATCCAGTGTACCAAAAGAAAGGTTTTGGTTCCATTGGCCATGGCTCTACTAGACACAACAAAGAAGTCAAATCCCTTGATTTTGTTTCTCGCAGGGATGCAATATCATCCCCACTGATCAAAATGAATATATAATATAAACAATATATAGTAAAAATCATTATTTAATGGCACAGAAACACACCCAATTCCTCTGTTAACTAAACCAAAGCTATATGATGTCAATGTGGGCAATCTCTGAGAATTCTGTGAGCTTGTTAATTTGGAGATTGCTCATGACCTAATTTTATAAGGAGACTTTCAGTCCTAGCACTGGGAAAGACTGTGCCTAAAGCTTTGGCTCTTTCCCATTAAAGTGTTATGAATAAAATATATATAAAATTAATAATATAAAATATAAACAATGATGATAATTGTAATAATGATTAATTAATTAGTAATTAATATTGAAGAGGTGTGTCTAATGGGCCATGACCTTCCATGAAGAGGCACCGGCCTAGGTATATAAGCAGGCTTCATTTGTAACAATCTCATATCTTTGTACATTCAATAATTCTTATATAATAAATATTACTTATCCTACAATGGATACTTACATATACCAGATATTCTGAGTATTCCGCTTTGTATACGAACTTTGTTTGTTACATTGGTATCAGAGTTGTTCAATCCTCTGGCCGCTCAACCACAGTAGAGAGCCAGTTTGATCTGCCCTTTCGCCAACAACTTCATTGCTGTCGCAATTTAAAGCGTTTCACTATACAAGTAATTGGAGGTTCTCCATTTCACAATCAGGCCTTTGGCCATAAAATTATTTAAAAATAAAAGGGTAAAAAAATAGAATATATTCTTATACTCTCAAAGTCCATATTAAAAGGAAAAATGAATATTTTAAACGTATTAAAAGTAATTTAAAAATAACCACAAGTTCAACCCAAGTAAAAGAATGAAGTCCAAGGAAGGTTGGAGCAAGAGGGGTGCATTTTAATCTCGAAGAAAAATCTGAAATAAAGTTTTTGCTTGGGGACTTGAGAAAGCCTTGAACAATCAAGCCGAAGCACTCTCACTCTGGCAAGGCCTAAAGATTAGCATCTCTAAAGGCATCAGGGAATTGATCATTGTAGGTGACTCAATGGTGGTAATTCAAAATGCATAAAACTTTCCAGGAATGAGTTCCTTCTTGACTCAGAAACTTCTCCCTTGATCATAACGATAATGTATCTTCTCAGAAAATTAGAAGATTACAAAAATTTTCATGTCAAAAGAGCAAATAATCATATAGCAGATCTCCAAACCAACAAAGAAGTGGAATTAGAACAAGGAAATTTACTCATTGATCATCATAGTGTCATATGTCACGTTCCTTAAATGAGATATTAAACATAAACCTAATGGATCATAGCTGGAGCATGGGAATTAACAAGGATCAGCAGTCAATTAAATATGATAATATCATGGGGATTTGCAGGAGTTCCTCGGGAGAGGACAACGATATTTAGGCATATAAGAATAGGTGGGCGCGGGGGAGTAAGTTAGCCATGTTACATGGCAAGTGGACTCATTTCCCTTGGTTAATAAATGGGACTTTAGGTGAGGGTAGTCTCAGTACCATTGTGGTTCGATTCAATAGGAAATTGGCGGTGATAGAGATGGCAGAAGGTGGCTTGGCTGTGTAGCAGATAGGAAATGCATTTAAGCTTGATAAGATGGGAGTAACATTTGATAAGGAGTGGGCGATTATTTATAGTAGTTGGTTGAAGCAACTCAATCATCGAATTATTCTTGTGCAGGGGAAGATAGCGAAAAAAAATGGCCTTTGCAGGTAATAATGGAAGTGGGAACGATGCACAGGAACTCGGGCACAATGGGAGTGTGGCAGAAACGTTAGACAATTCAAGCAAGCAAGTTATTAAGGATATAGTCAAGGAGATTCATGAAAACGTGGCAGTTGTGTTTTCCCATCTATCTAGTTTAGGGAAGGACATGGAGCTGATACAAAAGGCGATGGAAAACTTGAACACTGGTATGGTGAATTTGAAACACAAAGTGGATAACATTGAATTGCAAGTTGAAACAGCTGCTATGAGGGCTCTGAAGGAGGTATTCGGGTTATGTGATGGCTTCGCTCCAATGGCGAAGGGAAATGCAGTTGCTGCGAATCGAGAGTTGGAACTTGTTGTTGGGAGGAATGCGGCACTGAGCATGCCACCTAAGGCAGCTTCAGAGGAATCTGAACCTGGAAGTTGCGGTAGCTGTCATTTTTTAATCTCATGATTTGTCGGATAGTAAAGTACTGTGGGGTTTTCTGGAAAATCTATAGTTTGAAAGATATAAAGAAAATAGATAGGAATAAAATTGGTAGCAATAGGGTCTCTATGTTTATGTATCTGCAAAAATCTTAGACAAATCTCTCCTTGATTGTAAGGGACCTAGCCCGTTTCCAGTTTTGTTAAAGAAAAATGCTAGCCATTCCTTTAAAAAAAAAATGAAGTCTAACTCAGAAATGAAGGAAGATTTCTAGAAACTTCATTTAACTATGCTTTAGTGCTATTTAGAATTAAGGGAACTCTGGCAGGAAAACATGTTACTATTTCTATCTCTTCTGCTGAAAATAAAAATTATATAAATCCTAAAATTGCAAACCAATTGGTAATTCTTGAGTCAAATATTATCGAAAAATTAGACTTCTTGGACAAAAAACAATATGAAATAACTGATTTACAATTAAACATTGGGGATTATACATCTATATCGCAATTCTCTGTTCGAACCCTATCAAACGATCAAGGTGACATTATTTTGGGTTCACGATGGATGGAAACATTAGGATCCTTCATCCTAACTACAAAAAAAAAATGGCATTTTCATACAAAAAGAAAAAAATAACATTACAAGATGTTACACTAAAGTCAAATTCAGTAACACAAGAAGATATACAAGCTATGAAACCGGATTTGTTGAAAGGAGGCTACGTGTCTGAATCCCACAAATTGGACACGATTCGTTGGGGATTCGAATCCCAGAATGGGACCATGAATTGGATACGATTCGTTGGGGATTCGAATCCTAGAATGGGACACGTCGTGTCCTAACAGGATACGTACGAATTCCATACGTGTCTCGTTAGGACACAAAGTGTCCCGATTTTGGGATTCAAATCCCCAAAAAATGAAACCCGCGAGCATAAAAAGGCATTGTTCTTTCAGTCTTTTACCATTTCTCTCTTTCAGTTTTGCATACATTGAGCTGTGGGCAAGGAGATAAGGGTTTGGAGCAAGGAGCTAAGGGTGTGGTGTGTTCGGTGAAGAGATTCAAGCACCAGGTAAGTGCATTTCATCTCTATTTTTTTGCATTTCTATTACAGCAATTTGTATATGATTTTTTTTTTACAAATTTGTGCATGTTTTGTTTATTTATTTTTTTACAATATTCATGGCTCAATCAAGGGCAGCAGTTAGGGGGCAAAGGAAGAGAAAGAATGTTTCTATTGGAGATGCCTCTCCTCCCCCAATATCATCAGAATCTACTGCAAGTAATGCTGAGGGAAGAGGAGGACCTAAAGACAGCATTGAAAAATATCCCTTGTGGAAATATGTCAGAAGAGAGGATGGGGCAAGCACCAAGGGGAAGGGAGGAGGCAATGTGCAATGGAGATGCAACTTTTGCCACATTTCTTTCAAAAGTACATATTACCAATGTTACTTGAGAGCGGGAGCGAAAGCGGGGAGCGGGAGCTAAAACGGGAGCGGGAGCGACATTTTCAGAAGCTCCCGGTTTGGGAGCGAATCCTGGAGCGATTTTTTAAAAATATATATATTTTTTATATTTTTTAATTTTTGATACATATATGTCAACAAAAACATGTAGAATGATGAAATAGACATAAAAAACATAAAAAAACATAAATTGATCATTGAACCATATCACATCAATCATCTAGATTCTAGAAATTATAATCGTCATCA
>APFE030569101.1:44325-78801 GCA_000404065.3 Pinus taeda
AATATCATTATGATATGAAAGAGTCAAGAGTCAAGAGTCAAGGACTCAAAACTCAACAGTTATGAAAACTAATAGAAACTAGAAAAGACAAGTAAATTGTAAATCTACATGTGGCCCTTGCCATAAGAGTCTCCAGGAGTATAAGCAGGTCGTGGTGATCTTCTAGTAGTCTCCTGCACAGACCGACGACCAAAACTAGAAGGCACATGCCCTCCACGTGAGGGTGTAGATGGAGGTGGCGACAGCAAAGGAACAAGACTCGGAACTCGAGCACTGCTACTGGATGGTGGAAGTGGAGGTGGCATGGCTGCTGCAGCTGCTTCATCTTCATCCCTTATAAGTTCCTCTTCCAGTTCTTCAAGATGTACAATGCCATCCTCCAAATTGTCATCCTCTGGGTGATTGTCCCGAATTTTATATGTGGGATCCTCATAAGCCCGATCACAGTAATGACTCAACAATCTCAAGTTGTAGTGCACATAAACCAAGCTTTCTGCTCGGTTTTCATTGAGTTTGTTTCTTTTCACATTATGTATGTCGTTGTAGGTGCTCCAACACCTCTCTGCAGAAGAAGCATTTACAACCTGTGAAAGAACTTTTTTTGCCAATTTTGGCAAAAGTCCCTGGCCGCCATATGTTTCCCACCATGTGAGAGAATCAAATCTATCTCTGTCTTCCATTACATGGAAGTTACCAAACAAACCAGTGCCACTGAAGTATTTGCCTATTTCAAGGCACATAGCTGCACATTCCTCCCTGTCAGGTATCAACTTTTCTAATGCTTGCAAATATCCACTAGTTACCTTTGCATCTAAATGGGGTTTGGTCCTAATCCCACCCCCTAGTGCAGGTTGGCCCAACCAAGATGTAGAGTAGTATTTTGGCGTAAGGATATACGCCAAGCAATGTAGTGGAAGATTAAGTCTATTCCACCGTTCACACACACAATCGTGAATCAGTTTGTACAAGTCGAGATCTCTGTTATGAACAATATCTTTTATTTGCCCCAACATGGTATCCATCTGCTCATACACCTCGCCAATCACTGGTTTGTCTGTATCTGCAAACCGAATCATGTGATAAATGGGCTTGGTGAAATCCAATACTTGCCTCACACTTGTCCAAAACTAACCATCAAGAGCGGCCTCCTCCACCAGTTCAAAACCTCGCCTGTCAGCTGCATTTGTAACCCTTTCCTTTAATACCTACCAATGTGGACTTGATACCATGCTAGCCAATGACTCTTACCTTCAAAAGGCGCCTGAAGGTGAGGTAATAGCTACCAAATTTGGTCTTCGCAATCTTCAACAACTCCAATCTCGAGTGACTGTGGAAAAGGCCATGGGTATTGCTATGATTTGTAATAAATTTTATCATTTCTTTGCCTTTCTTGTACAAATCACCAATCCATTTGTATTGTGCATTTTTGTTCTTGACAACATCATGCATCAGAAGGTTCAATGTGTGAACCAAACATCCAGACCAAAATATGTAGGAGTATTTATCTTCAATAATTGCTCTTGCTGCCTTACAATTAGGAGCATTATCAGTGATGACTTGGATGACATTGTATGGCCCAATACGGTCAATTGTTTCAAGTAATGCTTCTGCAATGTTCATGGCGGTCCTGAACTTGTCTGAGTAATCATGTGTAGTTAGAAAGATGGCACCACTAACAGACATAGCGAGAACACTTATCAATGGTTTGCCTTTTACATTTGTCCATCCATCAGATACAATGAACACCCTATGGTCAGTCCAAGAACTTGTCATTCCATTCAAAGAATGTGATATTTTTGCTTTTTCATGATCAAGTCCAACGGTTCTTGCCTTGTCATACCCAGGGCTCTTGTATCCTTTAGGGGCATCATTTATGGCAGAAACCATTTCGTGCCAATAAGGTGAGCGAAGAACATTGAATGGTAGCCCACATGCATAGAGAAATCTGTAAACCTTTGAATCCACATCATTCCTACACCCCTCATCAAGGAAATATGATATGGTTCTACACCTTAAAGCTAATGACCCTGTGCCTCCATATCCACTGCCTTGGGAGGATGCTGAAGGAGTTCTTTGTGATTGTGAGCTTGGTTCAAAGAAACCCCTTGATTTTTTATTTTAGATTTGTATTGGGCTTCCTCCTCTTCCCTTATGTATTTGGCTCTATACGCTGCTAACACCGTTGGACAAGTTTTGATTCCAATTTGTTTATCTCCATCCCATGGCCTTTTCCTGCAGAGGTGTTTTCTGGCACGGGTGTATGAACCTGTATAATTATTGTTGCAATGGGGGCAATGAAATTTAGTGGTTCCACCCTCTCTCCCTGCTTCAGGCCTGTTAACATATTTCCACAATGGGGTTTGGTCTTGTTTAGTTTTTTGAGAGTCATGTTCACCCTCCTCCAGCTCCTCCTCACCGGGGCTTTCATCAAATCCACTTTCTCCAGCTTCTTCATCCCCCTCTTCATTTTGGCCCCTCTGTTTCCTACTCTCTAGTACCATAATAACCATAAAAGGGACCAAGAAGAGGAAAATGCCAAGAAATATAGCCAGGTCCATGATGTTTGATATTTGTAGGCTTCTGAATCTGCAAAATTTAATGGGAATGGGAATGGGAATATGAATGAGAAAATTTAATTTAATTTATTTAGATTAATTAATTTAATTTAGATTCATGATTTTTTTACTAAATAAAGTCAATAAACTAAACTAAACTAAATTACTACCTAACTAAGGTTTAAAATACTAAATTACTAAGTTACTAACCTCTTTGCAGGCTTGCTCTTTGCTCCTCAGCGCTTGCTCCTCGCTTCTCCTCGCTCCTTTGCTCTTGCTCTCTAGCTAAACTCAACTCATTCAAGTGATAATGAAATGTTTTTTGCCCCAATGTGATTTTAAAACATAATTTTTTTTAAAATTAAATTTTTTTCGCGTCTGCGATTTTTTTTCCTCGCGAAACGCTCCCGGCATCGCTCGAATCGTTCCCGGAGTGAAATTGTAACGCTCGGGAGCGATCGCTCCCTGATCGCTCCCGAGCTGTAATATTCGCTCCAGGAGCGACGCTCCCAATATCGCTCCCGACTCGCTCCCGCCCGGAGCGCGGATTGGGAGCGGGTTCGAAGGGGGGGGAGCACTCCCCCGCAACTCCGCATATTACCGTGTGAAAGGCCATTTGTTGGCTTTACCAGGTTGTAGAATTAGAGCTTGTAAAGTTGTTACTTTACAAAAGAGGAAAGAAAAGGAAACGAAGTTCACTGTTGGTATGGAAAATGTGGCTACAAAATCAAGAAAAACCAAGAATGAAGACCCCCTTCCATTTTTGAGGAAAGGCACCAGCAAATTTCCATTTGAAAGTTCTATTGGGGGACAGGCAGCAAAAAGAAGAGCAATTACACTTGGTCCAATGGACAAGATTTTTCAAAAAGACAAACGAGAAGAACTTGATCTCACCATTGCCTTCTTATTGTATCAAAACTTCATATCATTTAATGTTGCACGCTCACCTCTATTTATTGAGATGTGTCGAGCTCTAACTCATGGGTCTCCATCATGGTATGTGCTTCCTGGTTCAGAGAAGCTTAGAACCACATTGTTGACGAAGGCAAAAAAAGAGGTGCAAAAAATGCTTGAGCCTATTAAAACATCATGGCCAACATCTGGGGTTAGCATTGTTTTTTATGGATGGACAGATCCAGCACGACACCCAATCATCAACTTCATGGTGTCTTCCTTGAATGGTCCAGTTTTCTTGAAAGCGGTGGATACACTTGGAGTATACAAGGATGCACAATTTATGGGTGAGTTATTTATTAAAGTTATTGAAGATGTAGGTGTTGATTCTTGTGTGCAAATCATTACAGATAATGCACCTATTTGCAAGGCTGTTGGCATGATTGTGGAAGCTAAATATCCACAAGTGCTTTGGACACCTTGCATTGTCCATTCATTGAACTTAGCACTAAAATCCATTGCTTCTGATGTGCTTTGGATTGGTAACATTATTGAAGATGCATGATATATCCATAACTTTGTGCAAAATCATACAAATGCCCTCACTATCTACAAGGAGTACAGCAATCTATCATTGTTGAAGATCGCTGATACACGGTTTGCCTCTTCAGTCATGATGTTGAAGAGGTTAAGGGAGGTCAAGACCGCTCTTGGGACCATGGTTATTTATGAGTTTTGGTCTTTTTGGAGAAAGACAGATCACGTAGCCTCTAAAAGAGTGAAGGACACAGTGCTAGATGATGCTTCGTGGGAGGGTAGATCTAATTATTCAAATCATGGACCCTATCATTTCTTTGCTTCGATTTGTGGATACAGACAAACCCATCCTAGGAGAAGTTTATGAGGGATGGGATTCCATGATTGAGTCTGTGAGGAGCATTATTCTACAGAGTGAGTGCCCCGAGTATGAGACATCACCAGAGGCCTTCTGTGGTACTATACAGGATATTCTTGTCAACAAATGGGACAAGAATTCCACACCTTTACATTGTTTGGCTAACTCATTGAACCCAAATTACTACAGCCATGAGTGGCTGAATGGTGGACCTTCCCACAGATTCCCTCCTCACATGGATAGTGAAATCACACAGGGGAGGAAAGATGTATTCAGGTGGGTTTTTCCAGTATAGAGCATCCCTTGATGAAGTGGAGAATGCCTTTGCAGAGTTTTCCACTGGCACTAGTCGATTTGCAGGATATGATGTGATTAGAGACAAGGGGACTAAGAAGCCCTATTCTTGGTGGGCAAATCATGGGGCAACAAGCCCTCCTCTTCAGCAATTAGCCATGAGGCTCCTCTCAGGTGACTTCATCCTCTTGTTGCGAGAGGAATTGGAGCACATATGGGAATTTGTATAGTGTGAAGAAGAGCAGGCTTGAGTAGTCCAGGGCAGAGACAATGGTGTATGTGCACACCAACCTTCGTCTTATTTACAAGCAACGGGAAGAGTGGTTGAGGGGAAAGACAAAGATGTGGGATGTCTTTCTTGATGATATGGGTCTGGACAGCAATGTTGAGTTGGCATTGGCCAACATGGATCTCAATGATCCAGTGCTAGAGCCTATTAGATTTGATAACGATGATATTTTCGAGGGGTCATCCTCCACACCAGCAGATGCAGAGGCGACTATGGATACAGGGCAGGAGGACGATGCAAAAGAGAGCAATGGTGACCATGATGATGAAGACATTGATGCTAATTCTGATGATGACTATGAGGATTGTTGACTCATGAATCATGGGCTACCGATTGCCTTGAGGCTTGTATACCTGTAGTTGTTTTATATTTTCTATTTCTATTTGCCATTGCACTACCTATGTAACACATTTTGATTTGATGACTTAATTAGAAAACTACAGTTGTCAGTGTCTTTATCTTACTATCTTGTAACTATAAGTTGTCTTTCATTTATGAATCATGATTTATCATTTTATGTTACATGTATTTGAATTTGGTATGTACTATACATGCTAATTGCTATAATGTTACTATTACTAACTTACTTTGTAAACAATAGAACTAACATCTAGATGATCTATGTTTGAAATCAACGAATTTATATCATTAATGAGAATTTGTGTAAGAAATATCTAGTTTTTAATATATATATATATATATATATATTATATTATAAAAATAATATATAACGAACCCTACGTGTCTTGTTCCGAGGGGTCAACGTGTCCGAATCCGACTCTCGAATCCCCGTATCCTACAAATCCCGAATCCCCGTGTCAAGTGACTTAGCATACAAGATATTTTAAAAGTAATTTTTCAAGAAGGTAAAAATTTCCTACAAAATATGCAAAGAGAAATTGAAAAAATCATTGTTAATAGAAATGAAGAAGTTTCTCGACTTAAAAACCATAGTGAAAAATTATTAATGTAAATTAAGAAGCTTAAGAAGGACAAGAAGTCACTAAAATACAAGTTAGAACAATGCATTCAAGAGAAAGCATCGAAGTCTCCAATTGTAACCGTTCCAGTTGAAGATAAAGGAACGAATACCAATCCAATGAATATCACAACTCAAGAAGAGGATAAACCAGTTGGAAGACGTACTCAGAAGTCGCAGTTCAAGTAACGAAAATTTCAAGCAAAAATCCAGAAATAAACCACACAACTTCCATAGCTAAAGGGAATCATATACTTCAAGTAAATCAAGAAAGCGACACACATAAGATAAAGGAAAATCAAATCTCCAGTACTCTTTATCGGCATTCGAACCACAAGGGCAGACATGCCAATCAATTTGCGTATCTGTATCACTCAAAACAAAAACAACAAACTCGTGTATTGAAGAATAATGATGTCAGCACAATCCAGACTAATGATAACGAATTATCCCAGCGATCAAGTAATTGTGAAGTTCCACAGAAAGATTAATTTATGATGGTCTGATTCCTTCTTAGTGCAACTGTTTTGTTTATCACTTACAGGATCCTATCATCTTGTATCAACGAAAATGACTACTCAGAGAATTCTTAAAAGATGCGAACAAATTACAAGATAGAAAACAAATGATATGCCTTGTCAACAATAAGCTTTGAGGACAAAAGCTTTTTGAAAAAGAAGACAATGTTATGAATAAAATAGATATAAATATAAATAATGATGATAATTATAATAATGATTAATTAATTAGTAACTAGTACTGAAGAGGCATGTCTAATGGGACATGATCTTCCATGAAGAGGCACCGACCTAGGTATATAAGCAGGCCTCATTTGTAACAATCTCATATCTTTGTACATTCAACAATTCTTATATAATATATATTAATTATCCTACATTAGATCTTTACATATACTAGATGTTCTGATTATTCCGCTTTGTATACGAATTTTTTTTCGTTACATGAAGATACTTTTGAATTGTCTCTGTCGGTGTCTTCAGTATGTCTCCAAAGAAAACAGTTCAAGGAGTCATATAATGTAATACTTTTGAATTGTCTCTGTCGGTGTCTTCAGTATGTCTCCAAAGAAAACAGTTCAAGGAGTCATATAATGTAATAAATGAAACCGCAGAAATTGATGATGTTTACTGGAGTAAACTCTTCTTCAAAAAATCTTTCAGCTTCACCAAGCACAGGGATTTTCACCCTAATAATCATCTGGTTGCCCTACAATTGTAGCTTCAGGTACATCTGGATGAGCATAGACAACAATCCCAACTTCAATGCTGCTAACATTCTCACTTCCTGAGATAATAACGTCTTTTGATCTATCCTTGTGTTCAAGGTAGCCATCAGGATGAATGACTCGTAAATCACCCGTGTGTAGCAATCCACTTTCAAATGCCTTGGTTGTAGCTTTGGCAGCTACACTAATTCCTTGAAAGTTGAAACAGTGGATGCAAGATGATTGTAAGACCATGAGATTTATCAATAATAGGAACAGTAAGAGGATGGATATTCATGGCCAGCCAGATTTTGTAAATGGCAATTTGAAGGGATGCAATTCAAATGTAAAATAATAAGACTGAATTAAACAGAATTAGACTAGCACTTGAGTCTTTGACCAGAATTTCATACGGATTAACTGAAGCTACTGAAGCCATGTATATTCAAGGTATCATCACGTCTTAAGAATGCTATCCAATCATGCCTTAAGAATGATTCTTCATAATGCATATAGTTCTACCAATTCCAGATTGGCTGCTGAAGGCTGCTGTTCACATTTTCCAAAAATGGATCTGAATCTGCTTCTTGGTAAATACATGCAGATAATACTTGGAGAAATGTTGGTTAATTCAACAAGATTGACAGCCTGAAGACACGTAGTCAATATTAAAGCTTGATGAATCAAACTCTCACCTTTCATTGCTCCATTCCAGCTCAAATCCCCATTGGACTTCACTAATAGACTTCTTGCTTTTTCCTATAGTTTGGTTTGCATGGAATGCAAATGATCAATGGAAATTTAATCAGAAAAATGGCAAGATCCAAAACAACTACGAACTATCTTCTGAGAAATATAAATGTCCAATTTATTGTATCATGTGAGATACTAAGAGTATAAATATTCATCTCTTTTTCCTGATAACCAGCTAGTGTCTATCCCTTAAGCAAATAGAAACATAAAATCTTTCAGTCATATAATTTGTCCTTGGTATAATTTTTGAATTTTTCTTACAAGCGTACCTTTGTGCCACAGTGATTTCAGAATTCTTTGACCGCAATATGTCATTGTCCCTATGTTTTATTTGCAATATAATGCCCCTAAAATGGGGTGCACTGAATGTGATCCTGTATCTATAAATACAGAAAGACAGTTGATCGAAATTGATATAATTAAGTAATAGCAACTGCTTCCAAGAACATTCCAAGTTAACACATTATTATGTGTAGAGTAATACCCCTGAGAATGCTGTCTACAGACTGCAATCCTGCTCTGATAAATCAAGAAATAGAGGTGGTTGAAATCTAAACAATTGAATTGACAGCCAACGATTACCAGACTTCCAGGTTGACAAAACTCTTTCCAAGTCCCCTAAGTATCGGATATCCAACATAGAATTCTATTGCAATTGCACCCGTGCACATCATAGTGATTGTCCAATGTCAATCGTACTAGGGTAAGTCACTTCCTGGGTTGACTTGCATCAATGGCTTCGCTCAGAAGATCAAAATTCAAGTGGAACCTTCTAAGGGCATCAATGTCATGATACATTGCAGGAATACACATGAAGCATTCCCTGATCAAAATAATGATAGCCATCAGGGCTATTAGATTTTCACGGCTAAGAATCACCTGATGTCATTCATCCATTTTCAATGGTGAAGCCTTTACCTGCTGACGGAAAGGTGAACATACCAAATTTTCTATGAAGTAGAACTTTAAGATGCATGTTTTCTTCTTGTTATTCATCATAACCCTTACCAACCCTTTCCAGGCTTTCTTTATTACAAACGATTTTAAATGGGACTGCAAGAAGTAATTATGTTTGGGTTATGCCTCTTTTTACCATATCACTCTGCAGCTTGTAAACTTCCTCGATATTTCCCATTTTGACATGTACTCTCATCAAGATATTATAAACAATACTATCAGGCACAATGCCCTTCCCAGTCATTTCATTAAAAGTAGAATTTGCTTCTTGCATCAGGCCTTCATTACTAAGACCCCATATAAGAGACGAATATGTATATAAATCAGGTTCAGTGCCCCTCTCCATCATTTTCCTTTTCAGGTCAAGGGCTTCGTGAATATCACGCTCCTTTAAATTTCCATCAATCAGGGCAGTATAAACAATCTTGTCAGGAACCAAATCATTTTCTAACATTTCCTTGAAGAGCAGCTTGGCTTCCTGCAAATTGTTACCTTTACAAAGCCCATCAATGAGTGCTGTGTAAGTGACTGCATTAGGTGACATACCTGATTCTTTTAGTCTATCAAAGCAGATTTTTGCCTCACGTAGTGAGCCTTGTTTGCAAAGCCCATCAATAAGCACAGAATAACAGACGAGATCGGAAGCAATACCCCGGTCTAACATTTCATTATGCAGATTGAGGGCCTCCTGCATATTGCCTTCCTTAAAATGTGCGTGAATAAGAGTGGTATAGATAACATCATTCATGTGTAGACCCCTTTCCATCATTTTATTGATGACTGTTTTGGCTTCCTGTAACTGACATAGATTGCAAAGGCCTTGGATAACAGCACCATAGACTTGAATATCTGGTTCAATACCTTGCTCTTGCATTTTATCAAAAATTTCCAATGCCTCCTGCATATTTCCCTGATTGAAATGCCCATAAATTAGGGCAGTGAATATAAATTTGTTAGGAGATATTGTAGTCTCTGACATTTTCTTGAAAAGATCATCAGCTTCCCGTACTTTTCCTTCCTTGCATAAACCATCAACAAGAGCCCCATATGTGACAGCGCTAGGAGTTAAACCAGATTCTACCATTTGATCATAAAGTTTGGCAGCTTCTTGCAGATTACCCTCTTTACAATTTCCATCAATAAGACAAGTAAAGGTAAACTCATTGGGATGTAAGCCTTGTCCTCTCAAGGCCTCGAAGGCATTGTTCGCCTCTTGCATCATGCCTTCCTTACATAGTTCATCAATAACTGTACTGAACGTGATCACATTGGGCAAGATACCATTTTCTGTCATCTCATTAAGGACATTTAAGGCATTCTGTAGCTGCCTTTGCTTGCAATGCCCATTAATGAGAGTATTATAAGTAATGACATCGGGTTTGCAACCAGTTTCCTGCATTTCATCATACAACCCATTCACTTCCTCCAGTTTCCCTTCCTTACAATATCCATCAATCAGAGAATTGTAAGTAACAATGTCTGGTTGGCAGCCCATGTCTTTCATTTGATTGAAAAGGCCCCTTGCACACTGCAAATCCCCCTCTTTGCACGTGAAATTAATCATAATATTGTATGTAAAAACATTGGGAAGAACCCCACTGCCCGTCATGTCTGCGAAGAACTTCCTCGCTAAGTCCCCACGATTGGATTTCCAAAAACTATGCAGAAGCATATTACAGGCATAAACAGTGGGAACAATCCTAAACTTCTTCATTCTATAAAAAACTTCAGAGGCCTCTTCCAGCATCCTAGCTTCGGTGTAAGTTCTCAAAAGGGCATCGAACACTCTGGAAGGCGAATTGCATGCCCTCTGTGTTGCCCTCACCATGTCAAACAGGTTTGGACTCGGGTGTTCACGTTTCTGTGCCCTCACAAGACTCTTGAGGATCTCTTGGGCATGATGATACATTCTGCCCTTGTAGAGTATGTGGGCAATCATGCAATGCGACTCTGTAGTATGATAAAAACCTTGCTGTTGGCTTGCCCATTTGAAGAACCTAAGAGCCAATGAGGCTTCTTCTCTTAGCTTCACAAGAACTTGAGATACATGAAGAGGTGCCAAAGTGGATTTCAGCAGTGTGGAGGCCGCTAAATCATTCCAACGCTCTTCTCGAACCATTGCACACACATTGTTTATCAATGCATCTTCGTCGCCATCTGCAACCCTGGGGGTGATGGGCATGCCGTTTTTGGTTGAAAACACACAACACCGAATCTTCAGTGATGTGGGTGTGGGTGTTTTGGGTTTTGCTGGTAATAAATGAGTAATATCTACATGCCCTTTCGACAGCGGCGACTTATCAATGCGACTATGGCTACTGTTAATGTAGAAGAGGACTTGTATGTATTTGTGATTTACGAAAATTTTGCTTACTTGGGTGCCTGTGATGTCGGTCCTGATCGTCCTCATCTTCCTCTGATGCTCTCTTCTCTTCATTGTTTTCGGTTTCCTCTTCCGCTTCTGCCTTCAGCTATGGTGATATTCTGGTTCTGCACAACCATCCTTGTCTAATGGCGTCCCTGCTATTCGTTTTCATTCCACTTCAGCTCCTCTATCCCACTGCTCTGGTCCTCATATGATCTTTTCTTCCTTCCATGGTTTTGCATAGAATACATAAGACTTAGGCAACACCATCCTGCTTTATCGTGAAGACCATATCAGTGAATGCGTTCACTACTCGAGAAGAACCTCCGCTACCTGTATCCTTTCGGTCAGAACGAACCTTCGCTTAGTTGCTTGACCTCCTTTTGCTTCATCAAGGTCATGTAAGTTCAGAGTTAAGGAGGCTACGTTGGGAGAAATTTTCACATTTCATATGGTGCTCAAAAAAATCGAAAATATCAATTATAAATAGTTTATAATATCACAATTTTAATTTTCAATTATAATCAACTAAATAATGTATTATTGGTAAGAATATAGTTTGAGAATATTATGTTTATGGTAGTTTTAAAATCTTAGGAATGTTTCAAAAATAAATTCAAAATATTAAAGTATAATGTGATTTATATAATGTCTCAAATTTAAATAAATATGATTTTTATGTATGTTTGATTTTAAGGTAAATTTTTAACTAGGGAAGAAGGTAAATTTTCAACTAGGGAAGGATTGTGACTCTAAGTTGTGAGCTTGGTTGTGGTGTAATGTTGTGAGTTTAAGTTGTGAGTTTGGTTGTGGTGTAATGTTTAAATTTTATAAAACTAAAGTATAATAAATAATATAATAATTATTAAAAAGATGGTTGAAAGAGTAATGGGGTTACGAGGATGTGAGAAGGGAATAGTAAAAGGGTTTTTGGGAAGAGTAACATATTATAACATTGTTGCCACATGTATATAGAGAAGTGTTATGTTTTTGCCCATACTTCATTAAAAAAAAATTTAATCTAACTTGGACTTATGTGTATTAAGCAAATTTTTGGGGAAGTCATATATGCATGTGGATTGATGTAATATGTAATTTTCATTAGGAAGCCCTCTTCTTCATCAATTATCATTCCATTCTCCCTTTTGTTATAATAATAGATGCCTTTCCATGGTTGCATGCCTTATAACCAGAAATAGAAACCTATGAGCTCAAGGAACATTAGATTACGGAAAAAGTTAGAGTGTTACGGCTAGAAATGAGAAGGCATGGGTCATGTTTGAAGAGAAAATTCATGGTTATAGAGTAAAGAGATTGGGCATAATGAAATCCCACTACCCCCTCCTTTGAGTTAATTGTTGATTATAAATTAGCTAAGGTCCAACAATTCTAGGTACTCTCTAAGAGCAATCAATAACTCAAACTCTTCATGCTTGTAATAGAGATTTGGAGGGGATGGAATCCTAAGGGATTGTATAGCATATAAAGGATTTTTTGACCTTGTGTTGTTCATGACTAAGAGGGAGAGGTTTTTGATTGCTAGAAGGTTGGGTGAGATGCTTGGAGAAGCTTTCCTTGAGGAAAATTATGGTAAGGCTTTGGTCCATCTATATTAAGCATTATGGGTTGGAATGGGAAGGATCAAAGCCAATATCTACCATTCTCCCTTGTGAACTTATAGTCTAACTTGGGGGTGGAATCTACAAAAATTTATTATAGTTGGGTAATGAATCACTTATTTGCATTAATTTGTTTTGGTGCACAAATTTTATTATATGGTTATTCTATGTTTTGTACACGTGCTCCAAAAATCTAGAGTTTCAATTATTATATGATATCTATACATGACATGGTCATGAATTCCTATCACGATTTGTTGAGAATTCCACAAATAAGTTATATTTTATTTTACATTATATGATTTGTTAGGAATGAAGAAGCAATTTTGAATTAAGTGCCTCAATGGCTAAGGGTATTAGTCCAAGCATACTACAAAATGGTACCAAAGAATGATCCCAACATTGGGCCATTATGGGGAAATCACATTGGTTGTATGATGGAGTTCATAGTTGTATGTTAATTATTTAACAAAGAGCTTAAATGAACATTATATTAATAATGTCATGTTGAATACTCATACCTTAGTTGATTTAGGAATTTCATGAGCCATATTTAGCATTGTGCCCTTTGGCAAGACATTATAAGAAATGTTGTATGTCTCAATGAGCTTAGGGGTTCAAATCTCATGGAGAGGGAAACTTGTGGCTTTTTGAGGAGGTCATAATGCAAGAACATGTCAGGGTCCTAACCCCCTAGGAAGATAGATATGTTACTATGTATTACTATGTATGGAGGCCATCCCTGGCAAATAAGGCCCATGTTTTAGTGTGAAAGCAATAAATGTAAGAAGGCTTCCTAGAAGGTTTTGTGTACAAAAAAGTTCCCTTTTTAGAATCTTCCTAGGAGGTAGGAAGTACTATGTAAAGATGAAAAAACAATGTAATGGATATCTTGTGAAGTTACTTGTAATTAGAGCTCTACTCAATTGGAGGTTTCCCCCTTGAAAAGGCAAGTGAACATTGCTTCTGGTAATAAAGGTATAATATTTTGGTGCCATATTGGTCCCTTATTTGAATATTGTAGTTACAATATATCTTTTCTATATTAAATATGGGTTAAATATATTATTTTTGTTGTGATCTTTCCATTTACTAATTAAAACACCATAATTGGTTCCCCAGTAAGCCTTTTTTGGTTGGAGCCACTAGCCCCGTTTCCCAACACCTATCTTGATAGTCCCAGAAAGAAACAATTGATCACAATGGAACCACTCTCCAATAACCATTTCTAGTGAACCCACATCCTTATGGATACCATAAACTACAACCTCAATAATTGTATCTTTACCTTGAAATTTGTGCATGAGGAATTGTGACAGTATCTAGGCCATGTCCTATCCTCAGCCAAGCAAAAATTTTCTTTAGTCAAACCCAAGCTCAACAAACTAGACTATATCCTTAAACAGCTAGCCCAACTCATAACAATGTATACTCAATTCAAGGAATAGTTGTCCCAACCAAAGAGAGTTGAATCATATGATCCCATGGGGCCTAACTCTAACCAATTTTTTCATGATCATATAACTCACACATGGCATTGACCCCCTAAAGTAGATCTAAACAAATTTGATAGATTTATCCTTGTACATTGGGACACTTAGATGGAACATTATTTTTCCCTACATGGAATCAATGATGACTTAATGAAACTTCATGTGGATGTTTTATGTCTAGATCATGAACACTAGCAATAATGGAAATGGCATAAGAACATCCACATGATTTATATTATTGGGAAGAGGTAAAATTAAAGAGTTTATTTTTTTTAGCAACTTGCTTTATGCACTGAAGGCATGTTAAGTACCTTCTTTGGGGAATGTTTTATTAGTGGTTTAAAGGAAGAGATATGTTCCCAAGTCTTGATGGCTCCTACTACTTGGTTACATGCCTCTCAAAGAACTAGGGAATCCCAAAAGGTCATGAATGCCCAAATAAAAAAACCATCCTTTGTCCCCCATCCCCATCTCACCAATCCTTCTCCTCCCTCTTCTCCTCTCATGATCCACAAATTATCCTCGACTAAAATCGTTGACACCAACTTAAAGGTCTCTACTATAATTGTATGAGAAATACTTCCATGGGCATAAATGTAAGGAATAAAACTCTTTATTTCCATTTCAAAGGACAATGTTGAGGCCATACCTCAAGAACTTCTATCTCTTTGAGTTGATGGCATTCCTTCCTCTAATCAAATAATGTGGAACCCCAAATCTCCTTACACACCTTAACTAGTATTTCAACTCCCCAAAACCTCAAGATCGTTGGCTACATCAGACATTGCAAAGTTGTTGTCTTAATTGACAATGGTAGCACCCATAACTTAATTCATTAAGGGGTAGCCCAAGAGACACACTGCAATATCCATGTTGTGGAAAGTTCTCAAATCATGATTGCTAATTGAGGCTCCATGAGATGTGGGGGTTGTTGTGAAAACATGTGGCTCCAAATGAGTGATTGTTCCTTAAACACCCACATGTTTGCTATTGAAATGGGTGGTTCTAAAATTGTTCTGGGTGTTTAATAGTTTAGGATATTAAGCCCCATCACCATGGATTTTTTAGAGTTATACATGAGTTTCTAGCAAGAAGGAAATCACTTCACTTTCGAAGGAATCACAATAGGTTGTTTGGAGATCATTAGTTCACATCACATGGAAAAACTTCTTAAAAGGGTATTTAGGTATTATTTCCCAATTCCATGTCATTCAATCCCTTGAAACCCCTTCCTAGCCCATCAATATTAAGATGCAATTAATCTTGGCCAAGCGCAAATCAATTTTTGAAACCCCCTAAGGCCTCAAACCCTCCCACAATGCTCATGGTCATTCAATTATGCTCATACTAGGTAGCCTCCTACCCAATGGACACCCTTATTACCACTAATTTTCCCCAAAAAAATGAAATTGAAAGATAGTTTAACAGTTGCTAGCTACTAGTGTCATCTTTCCTAATACCAATCCTAATTCATCCTCAATTTCATGGTACTAAAAATAGAAGGCACTTGGCACATGTGTCCCAACTTTCACGCTCTAAACAAAATAATTGTCAAGAACAAGTTCCCCATTTTAATAATTAATAATCTTTTGGCTAACCTTAAAGGTACTCAATTATTTACCAAACATAATCTCCACTTTTGTTATCACCAAATTCGTATGACAAAGGATAATATCTCCAAAACTATTTTTTGCACTCATTAATGCCAATATGTGAGGCTCTTTGGCCTTTACAATGCACCTTCCAACTTATAGGGTCTCATGAACCATATATTTCAACCTTTCAACATCATAATTTGTCCTCATATTTTTTTATGGCATCTTGATCTATATACTAAAACCTAACATGCCTATGTCACCAGTATGGATTAGATATTACAACTACTTTCTCATCAACTCTCCCTTAAGAGGTCCAAATGTGCCTTTGTTTTCTCTAAATTAGAATATTTGGGTAATATTGTTAGTCATGATCGTGTATGAGTGAACTCAAAGAATATTGAAGCAATAAAGGATGAGCCACATCTTAAGATTGTGTAGATATTTCTACAAATCTAACTCTGATACCATGTAGAAAATTTCTACAAATCTAGCTCTGATACCATGTAGAAAATTTCTACAAATCTAGCTCTTATACAATGTAGAGAATCTCTACAACTCTAGCTCTGATACCATGTAGAAAATCTTGTAGATTCACAAGCTAATGCAATTAGCTAAAGCAAGAGACAAGAATCTACTTCTACTCTTTACAGCAGAATACCATAAACATCGAGCAAATGATAATCAATAGAGGAAGAGAATCAAAGGCACATAACACAATAAATATCTAGGGAAAGCCACAACTCAAAACCCCACTATCTATTTTGTATTAATTCAGAAAATCAAGATGAAATTACAATTCTTGTTCTCTCAAGAACAATCCCAGCACTCAGTAAATTCAATCTCCAACTAATAAGCAAGCTCAAGGCCAAAGCTTAGCCTCTTCACAAGCTCTCCAAGTCTATATTCCAATGCGCCCTTGGTCAAAGAATTTGGATGAATACAACATGCTTTGCTCAACCTGCACAAGTATTTCCTATCCTCCCCCTAATGACTTCCTTTAGTCAATACTCAGCCAAATTTCCAGGCCTCCAGGCTTCTAATTCTTTGTGCAATTCCTAAGAGAATTAGCCCGTATTTAAAGGGAAATTCCTCATCCAAAACTATGCAATCTCTTCTAGTTTTAGTTCCTGATTACATGCACCATCTATACAACTCATAAAATTATACAACAAATAGTACATTGTCCCTACACTCTAGTCTCAACTAGGTCATTCTTAGAATCGACATGCATGAGTTTCTGATGACGGAGCACTAGTTGAGTGCATTAGTGCACCAACTGACTGTCAACTCACTATTAGTTCCTCAAACAGTTTGGAACTAATTTAACTGGATTTAACTCAATAAATTGAATTAACTAATTACAACTCATACTTAACTCATCCTAGACCCCTATAATATAGGGAGTGTTAGGATATTCCGACACATAGGAAATAGTTAAGTATAACTTGATCTAGTGTAGAGTTAGCTAAAGTGTGTTTCTTTACTATGTACTTTTGTAACTTACAATCCAATGGTCACGATATGTTCTAGACATGAAGTGATCCAATGGTTCATTCTCTCCTTGGTATTATCGACACTTGATCTGTGGCTTAACACCCGATTGGTCCATGATCTCTATTTAAAGAACATGGAGGGTCATTTGTAGGGTGATCATTCATGAGAGAAGCTTATGTAAATTTTTTTCTTTTACATTAATAAATTGCCTGAAGTGGTCGCGTTGGCTCAGGCCGTGGATTGTTTCCCTCTTTGAGGGTTTTAACCACGTTAATAATACTGATGTATTGATTTGTGATCTGTTTGTGAGTGGTGTCCTTTGTTGTTCCATTTGAGGAACTTATCCTGTACATTCCTACATGGTATTAGAGCTTCTCTCATGAACGGTCACCCTACAAATGACCCTCCATGCTCTTTAAATAGAGATCATGGACCAATCAGGTGTTAAGCCACAGATCAAGTGTTGGTAATACCAAGGAGAGAATTAACTGTTGCATCATTTCATGTCTAGAACATATCATGATCGTCAGATTGTAAGTTACAAAAGTACATAGTAAAGAGACGCACTTTACCTAACTCTACACTAGACCAAGTTATACTTAACTATTTCCTATGTGTCGAAATATCCTAAAAGGCATTAGAGCCTATTCCCACTTTATGAATTACCCACTAAATTGTAACTTTAATAAAAGATAAAGAGACTTTAGAATTATAAGTGACTTTCACTTATTTATAAAAGTGGGTCACATAATTTTTTTTTAAAGTGAGTTAATTAGATTAAGTTTGGAAAGGGGCCGAGGGGTGGTTTAAATATAACATTATTATTCACTTCCGCACATTCACGCACTTCATCGGCATCTTCAACAACTTTTCTTCAAAAATCCATAACTTCTTCATTTGGAAGCCATTTTTTTAATCGACCTAATTTTTCCATTTGAACACTTAGTTTCAACATCTTTCGCTTCAGTTTCTATTACAATGAAAAGTCCATCCCAAGTTATTCTTGACAGCACCAACTACTTTCAATGGGTGTCCTACATGGAGGGTTTACTTAGAAGTAAAGGTCTTTATAGAATAGCCTCAAGCTAAGAGTCTAAACCTAAAGATGAAGATAAGCAAGCCAAATGGGAAAATAGGCAAGATCAAGCATGTGGGTTAATAGGGATGTCTATTTCTCTAGACCTTAGATTCCATATCGCATAACTTGATACCCCTGATGAAGCAATGAAACAACTCAATAAAGTTTTTGGAATTAAAAATGAAATTAGAGCCGATCAACTCGAAAATGACTTGCTTACGTCGAACCCCAATAATTTTTCTTCCATTGAAGATTTTTTGTCCATGTTCAAGACCCTTAGACTTCTCTTGGAAGGTGTTAAGGTTAAGAAAGAAGATGGTAGTGTTATTTATTCCATTCTTACTAAGTTGGGACTAGCTTACTCTGTGTTTGTTTCCACCTTCCATTTTACTAGAGAAGGCTTTATTTCTCAAGGACAAGACTACTAGTCCCCCTCTTTTGATGCCTTTTGTGATTCTTTAATAAGAGAATAAGAAAAACTCTTACATCTTGGTCTTCTTAACCTTGAAAACTCTTCTAAGAAATCCTTAACTGCCCAACAACAACCAAGTTCAAAGAATCCTAAGAAGCAACATCCTAAAAATAATGGTCCTAAACCAACCAAGGGTCCTAAGCACTTTCAGTCTCAAAATGAAAAATCAATTCAACAAAATGATAAGGCAAATAAAAACAAAGGGAAGAAGGGTAATAGACATTGCAACTTTTGTAATTGAGATGGCCAATTAGAATCCAAATGCTTTAAGAAGATGGAAGCCTTGGAAGCAGCGATGAAGAAACATAATTTCCATTTGGAGCACTCCTCAACTTAAACTTCATCTTCAAGAATAACACTTTCTACGTGTGGTTGTCAAGCATCTTGGTCTGGTTATGCACTAAATGTATCTTCTTCTTCTCATTCTCATGAGTGGCTCATTGATTATGGAGCTTCTTATAACATGGCAAAAAAAAAAGCCACATTTTCTTCTTTAAATGATTATAACACCAAAAATATATATGTTGGTGATGATAGATCTCTTAGTGTTGTAGGGACTGGAACTATTCATCCAAACAATGGTCAATTTACTGATGTATTATGTGTTCCAACCTTATCCTGCAACCTTCTATCTATATATCAAATTAATCATTCAAGTGAAGGTAAAACATTGAATTTTCACCTCATGATGTTGTAATTAAGGACCTAAGAGATCCTAGATAGATTTTAGCTACTGGCATTGTTGATGATTCTACAAGCTTGTATAAGTCTAACAACTTTGTGTCACCAACTCTTCCCTCGGTATTGTTGCTCATAATGATGAAGCGAGCAAACTTTGGTATGAGCGATTTGGTCACTTAAACTATTGCTCCCTTCAAAATCCATGTAAAGAAAATATGGTGATAGGTCATCCTATGGTATCTTGCAGAGATGGTGTTTGTTTTAGATGTGTACTCATAAAACATCATTGGGATGGTTTTGAAAAATGTGCTCTTGGCATGCCTCAGCCCCTTTACAACTTGTGCATAGTGATTTATGTGGTCCACTTCCAGTTGTTTCATTCTCTGGCTACAAGTATTTCTTAACTTTCATTGATGATTTCTCCAAACGCACTTGGGTATACTTCTTAAAACTCAAGAGTGAAGTATTTAACATGTTCTTTGCCTTTAAGGCCTTTGTTGAGAAACAATCTAGACATGAAATTCTTAAGCTAAGATCTGATAATGGTGGAGAATATGTTAACAACAAAACCATCAACTTTTGCATTGAGCATGGAATTCAAATGCAAATACTGTTCCATGTACTCCACAACAAAATGGTGTAGCTGAAAGGAAGAATCACACCTTAAAGGAAATGGCTAATTGTATGCTTCAATCTAAAGGACTCTGTCTTAATTTTTGGGCAGAAGCAATTAACTGTGCAAATTACATAGTAAATCGCACTCCTGCTAAGGTTTTAAAGAATATCACTCCAGAAGAAGCATGGAGCTCAATTAAACTAGATATAAGTCACTTTCGTGTTTTTGGAAGTGAAGCATGGGCCTATATTCTAGATGAGAAATATAAAGCCTTAGAACCTAAGAGTGAAAAATGTATTTTTGTTGGATATTCTGAAGATGTCAAAGGATATAGACTTCTTTCACCTAAGTCCAAAAATGTTATTATTAGAAGAGATGTAAAGTTTGCTGAAAATATATCGGCATACGAGCCTAGTTTGGCGGATGTGCCACCTCTCTCTATCTGTTCTACTTCTGAAAATATTTCTTCTTCAAATGATGACAGCGAGGATGACAATCCTCCCCCACTTTCTCAGGATCCTCCTTCAACTCCTCAACTTCCAAAATGGGTCTATGCTACTCGAGATGCAGGATGTGCTCTTGCAGGTGATCCTACAGATCAACAACGTACATGTTCTCAGTTCGATAGAGCCTCTTCTTTACTGGCTCAAGCTTAAGCGAATTATGTTCCTGACACCTTTGCAGAAACTTCAAGCCATCCAGATTGGGACACAACTATGAATGAAGAATATCATTCATTATTGGCAAATGATACATGTGACCTTATTCCTCTTCCAAAGGGACAAAAACTTGTTAGATGCAAATGGGTTTACAGAACCAAGTTTGGACCAAGTGGAAAAGTTGATAAACATAAAGCTCGTCTTGTTGCTAAGGGTTTTCCACAAGTTGAAGGCATTGACTATACTGAAACCTTCTCCCTTGTTGCCAAAATGAATTCAATCCGCCTTGTTCTTTCCCGTGCTGCCAATGGGAAGTCCATTAAATGGATGTTAAATCTGCCTTCTTGCATGGGGACTTGCATGAAGAAATCTATATGGAACAACCTCCTAGCTCTATACAAACAAAATCTAGCCTTGTATGTTCGCTTAAGAAATCCTTTTATGGTCTCAAGCAAGCCCCTCAGGCTTGGTATGCCAAAATGGATAGCTTTCTTTTAGATACTGGCTTTTCTAGGTGTCATTCTGATAATACTGTCTACACCAAGAAAGTGGATAAGTCTCTTATCATTCTTTTTCTTTATGATGATGATCTTATCCTTATTGGTAGTGATCCCAACCTTATAAACCATGTGAATTCCAACCTTAAAAAGTAGTTTGAAATGACAAAATTAGGACATTTGCATTATTTTCTTGGTCTTCAAGTCTTGCAATCCAAGGAAGGTATTTCCCTTTCCCAGTCCAAGTATGCCTATGATCTTCTATGCCACTTTTACATGGAAGACTATAAGCCAGCCCCTTCTCCCTTTCAATCTGGAGCCAAACTTTCAGTGATGTTTACTTCCCTTGAAGTTGATGCTACCTTATAGTGTCAGCTTGTAGGAAAACTTTTGTATTTAACCCATACCCGTCCTGACCTTTCCTTTGTTGTTGGCCTTATATCTCAGTTTATGCAAAACCCACATGAAAGTCATTGGAAAGCAACAAAAAGAATACTTCATTATGTTTGACGTACAGTTCAGTTTGGGATTCACTAGGCTGGTGACCCTGATGAACAAAAGTCTACGTCATGTTATGTCTTCACTCTTGGTTCTGGACCTATTACATGGGCTTGCAAGAAGCAAAGTGTCATTTCTCTTTCTTTAGCAGAATCAAAGTATCATGGCACCGTAGAAGATAGTAAGGAATCCTTGTGGCTTCGTCAGATCCTGTCTGAGTTTGGCTTTCAACAACATCATCCGACTACACTTTGGTGTGATAATCAAAGTGCCATTCAACTATACAAAGATCCAGTCTAACATCAGCACAACAACACATTGAACTAGACATGCCCTTCATCAGAAAGCTCATTCATGACCATGTTCTTGAAGTGCAATATTATTCAACCAATGATCAAGTTGTAGACATCTTTACAAAGGCTCTCATAGAGGCGAAGTTTACTAAACTTTAATTTATGGTTGGAGTTCAGGGATTTGTCACTAAGGGGAGATAGGCTCTAATGCCTCCTTGCTTCTCCTATTGTGTCATATTTGTACATCCTTCAATCCTATCCCAAGTTGTTTTTAAGGGGGGATGTTAGGATATTCCGACACATAGGAAATAGTTAAGTATAACTTGGTCTAGTGTAGAGTTAGGTAAAGTGTGTTTCTTTACTATGTACTTTTGTAATTTACAATCTAACGGTCATGATATGTTCTAGACATGAAGTGATCTGACGGTTCATTCTCTCCTCGGTATTACCGACACTTGATCCATGGCTTAACACTCGATTGGTCCATGATCTCTATTTAAAGAGCATGGAGGGTCATTTGTAGGGTGACCGTTCATGAGAGAAGGTTACTTAAATTTCTTTCTTTTACATTAATAATTTTCTTGAAGTGGACGTGTTGGCTTAGGTCGTGGATTGTTTCCCTCTTTGTGAGCGGTGTCATTTGGTTTTCTCTCTGAGGAACTTACCCTGTACATTCCTACAAGGAGAACATATACATGACTTCACAAAGACTTCCAAATCGAAATTCCTAATCTAATTAAGTTAATTAAACTTAATTAACTATTTACAAGTTGTTATAAGAATAGAAATCGATTTTAATTCTCAGTTTAATTTAAGGACAAATTAAATTGGAATTTCTGGATTCTATTTTTAACATTTCTTGTTGCTATTTTCAACAGATTGTTAAAGTTTTATGAGGTTTCCTTGGCTCCTCTGCCTTAAGAAAAAAACTTTTAGTTGGAATGAAGCTATATATTAGGCTATTATGATTTAAATAATTCTATGCGCAAAACCCCAATACTCGTTATGTCAGACTTCACTAAGGCTTCTATTATGGAATGTTATGCCCTAGACAAAGGTATTGGTGTAGTTCTCGTGCATGAAGGAAGACCACTAACCTTTACCAATAAATAATCTTGTGAACAGAATTTGGGAAAATATACTAATGAAAAAGTAACAATGCCTATCTTGCATGTTGTGGATATCTGGCATCTCTACTTTCTTTGGAAATGTTTCCAAATTAAATCTAATCATCATAACCTCAAATAATTTCCAGAGAAAATAATTTCATTCCTATAATAATAGAAATGGGTTGCCAAAATGTTGGGATATGATTATGAGCTCACTTATAAGAAAGAAAAGGAGAATTTGGTAGCCAATGCTCTCTCTAGAAAGTATGAAGAGCAAGGGTCCCTCTTTTCACTCTTCATCATTGTTAGGGTCCAACGCTAACCCCTTTATTTATGTAATAAGCCTAATGGGCTGAGTGAGAGTCATATTTAGTTATAGAGTCAATAAAGCTCGCATTAATAATTGTAAGTGGTTGACCCGCATTAGAGAAAAGGGACACCAGTTAGTTGTAAACGAGTCATTGTTAATAAATAAAGTGGTTAACCCATGTTATGCAAGGGACCACTAGTAGTTAGGGTTTTGGATGTCATTTAGCTATAAATAGTCGTAGTTAGTAAGGGAAAGATCATTGAGTCTTGTTGTAATCGAGCTCTGCTCTACTGGAGGTTGCCCCCTCGAGGAGGCAAGTGAACATTGAATATGTTTCTGAATAATAAAATACTTTGCAGTTTTTCTCATTTCATGTGATAATTCTGTGTTATGGGCTATATTTCTTTGTATTTCTGGTATTTTGAATTTCTCGTAGGTTAAGAGCATAACAAATGGTATCAAAGCACTTTCCAAGGCTAGTTGTACCTCCAATTTTCGCATAATATTTTTTTAGGCTAGAGACATGTTCCAACATCTTGTTGAAAATTGGCAATAAGAAATTGCTAAAAATAGCACTGCTAACAATAGCAATTTGGGCATCAGTGTTGGATTGGGCAATAGGGAATGAAAAATGGAAGTGCTAAAAATAGAAGTTCTATTTTTAGTAGTTCAGTGTGGATTCCTATTTTTAGTCAGTCCCTAGACTAAAATAGGAAGTAAAATTTGAAATTGATATTAACAGCAGTTTGTAAATTAATTAATTAATTCAGTTTGAGTTAATTAGTTAAGGAATTATGAACTTGAAGTCTATGTGAGGACATGCAACAATTTCTCCTTTGATTGAGGGATTTAACCATCAGTTAAAGGATGAGGATGAGTTATAATTAGTTGGCTCAGTTAACTGAGTCAAGTCCAGTTAGATTAATTTAACAAGTTGTTAAATTAATGAGATTCAGTTTGTTAATGCTTGCATGCATGTAACAACTGGTATTTTCAGATAATTGAATATTATAGCTTAAATAACTCATGCATGTCAGTTTAGACAGAGACCCAGTTGAGATCAGAGAAGGGACAGTGTACTATCAGTGAGATGAATATTTTTCCTATAAAGGAAGCTCATCCATGATGAGGATTTATCTCCTTCAAGTTTGTGCAGTTAGATCAGAGGTTGGTGAGTGTGTGAAGAGGCCAATTCACACAGGTGGCAGCTGATCTGAAATCACTCATGAATGATCTCAGTTAATTAATGAAGGTATTATAGACTCAAGTGTTGGGGTATGCCTATGTTATCTTATGCAATTGATCGATAAGATTGTGAAATACACAGGCACTAAAACAATAAGAGAACACAATAAGCAAACACATAAACACAACAAATTTAATAAGGAGTTCACCCAATCCTCCTGGGCTACGTCTCCTGGTCCAACCTTCAGTGGTGGCCTTTCTATTGTGTCTTAAAAAAAAGCATAGTTTTACAACAGTGAGCTCAAATTGAGTCTTACTTAACAAATAATGATTAGTAGGACTGTACTTGGATTCCTCAAGTCTCTAGAGTACACAGACTCCCCTTACTAAATCTCAACCTCAACTCTCGGTGGTATGAGTCCAATTTGGTACTCAATACCTGACAGGTATACACAGAGGAGTTGCTTGAACCTCTCAAGCCTTCTCTGGAGTTCACAGACTCTCGGACTCTCTCTGTCTTTGTCTACTTGATGTTGCTTTTGCTCTGTAGGTCAGCTTGGCTTCTCTGTTCTCTACAAAAAAATTTCTTCTCCCTCTATTTGTTCTCTTTTCATGCTTCTTTCTCCTCCTTCACTTTCTCTGTCTGTTTGTGGCTTAAAGATAATCTGCTCCCTGACTGTTTGTTTTTGCTTCCCGGCTCTTTGGATCTCCTACCTCTGTCTACCGAAATTCCCCTGTTATGTTTCATCATCACTGTAACGCTTCACAGAGAGGTGGCCACCTATTTCCTCACGAATTGAGTGTCAGTTCTCTTTGAATGGTCATTATTTCTATTGCTCCAAGATTGCTCGCAAAACTGATTCCTCCGCCAACTCGTCGGTCATGCCGGATCTCAAATATTATCTGCCTCATCCTATTTCCCTGTCGAATCTGATCACCCATCGGATTGCTTCTCTGTCGTTGATCTAGGGCCTCCAGATCCTACAATCTCTCTCCATATCCCGTGGGTAAGTAGCATGACCTTTACCCATGCGATGAGAGCGGTTTTCTCTCTCATCCGCTAGACGCGTATCACCCGTTGTATGGAATCGGGTGGGACTCGGTCGAACCCGCTTACTGCTTGAGCGTCTTCCGATATCCTGCCGGTTTTAGCACGAGGCTCGCTTTCTGATGGAATTGGCGATGTCCATATGGTTTTATGCTTTTCCCTGTGACCAAGTGCTCGAGGCTTTCCTTCACTAAGGGGGACGCCCTGCGATATGCAATTAGAAAATCGCGTATTAGAAACTGCCTTTGTTTTTGGATCTGACTTCCCATTTTGCCAGTTTGCACCAGCATGCAGTTACCATGGGCCAATGGTCTGCGCGCTTTGACCGAGGGTCCTCGTTGCTTCGTGCTGACCACAAATTGCCATTGTTCAGAGGTTATTTCTGATAAGCTCGACATCCATAGCACTTTGAAACTTTGGTATGAGTTTTACAGAGTTCAGGAAACTTTTAAGAGTGTTTGAGGATCCAATTCGGATCACGACCTTCTCACTGAAAAGCTTTTGGACCACCAAAAGTTGGTTTTCAAGCATCGACTAAGTGAGGGTATAGTTGTCTCACTTGTTCAATCTCTAACCATTTTGCACTACTTGGCTTTGAACCCTTGAGTCTAATCCTGAGGTACTCAACATCTCCACTACGCATCGTCCTCACCTTCCTGTCTAGAACTGTATCTTCTTGCAATTCATTGAGATATTCACGTAATAGATCATTAATAGAAGGCAATTGACTCTGCTCTTCGGGATCTTCAATTAATGAAGGTTCAAATAGTCTCAAGCTTTCTGCATTAATGACTAAGTAGATGTGCATGTAAGCTGGTAAATCAAGGTGAAAAGAATTCTCACCAGTTTTCTCAAGTATCTTGAAAGGTCCATACCTTATTGGCTTTAGTTTTTTACCTTCACCTTGCATTCTGTCTTTGTTGATATATAGGTAGACTTGATCACCAACTTGGAAACTATTCTCCATTTGATGCTTGTCATGCCTTGGCTTGTATTTGGCTTGGCTCCTTTCCAGTTGTTCCTGTACTGCCTGGTGAATCTCTTGGATTTGTTCAATGAACTTGGTTGCCTTGTCCACTTCACTGTGTCCATCAACTGCTATGTCTTTACCAAAGACAAAATCCAAGGAAGACCTTGGTGTGAAACCAAAGCAGGTCTCAAAAGGAGATCTCTGTGTAGAAGAATGTTTTGCTCGGTTGTAAGCATGTTGCACATAACACAAATGTTCATCCCAAAGTTTGGGATGCTTGCTGCAGTAGCCTCTGAGCAACTGGATCACTGTCCTGTTGACTACTTCTGTCTGGCCATCTGTCTGTGGATGAAACGCTGTGCTTTTCTTCAATTTGGTGTCCATCAATTCCCACAGACTCGACCAAAACTTCCCAACAAATCGGGTGTCTCGATCAGATACAATGGAAGTGGGTAATCCAAAATGAACCCATACATGCTGAAAGAACAACTTTGTAGTTTGTTCAGCTATAATTTGTTTATTACGAGGTATCAAAATACACATTTTTTTGAACCTATCCACAACAACATATAAATAGTCATGACCTTTCCTAGATTTAGGCAGTCCACCAACAAAGTCCATGGAAACACTTTCCCAAGGATGAGAAGGAACTGGCACTGGAGTGTACAAGCCTAGTTTTCTATTGCTAGGCTTTCTTTTAGCACACATGGTACACCCTCTTACATATCTAGAAACTGTCTCATTCATTTTTGGCCAATAACAAAATCTTTGCAGTTGTGCAACCATTTTACTTACACCAAAGTGACCTGATATTAGAGAAGTGTGTGCTTCCCAAATTATCTTTACTCTTTCAGTTTGTGGAATGCATAGCTTCCCACAATGATGCAAGAGTTGGTCCTTAATGTTATAATCCAATTCTTCTACTCATTTGCCTTGACTTAAAGTTACATATACATCTCTAAAATCTATATCTGTAGCATATTGTTCAATGTAGTTCTCATGCAGTACTGAATTATGCTTAAGTATAGTGGATGCATTTATAATAGGTCTAGATAACATATCTGCAACTTTATTGTGTATGCCCCTTTTATATCTGATGACTAAATGAAACTGTTGTAGAAAACCCATCCATCTATAGTGTCTTGATTACTACAACTTAGTTTGGGAGTGTAGATATTGAAGTGGTTGATGATCAATATGTATAACTGTCTCTTTGCCCATTAAGTAATGTTTCCACTTTTTCACGCTCTGTACTAATGCATACAATTCTTTATCATATGTGGGATAGTTAACTACTGCAGAATTAAATGTCTCAGAATGATAACTTATTAGTTTACTGTGTTGTATCAACGTTGCTCCCATGGCATAGTCACTGGCATCCATTTGGATCTCAAATGGTCTTTGAAGATCAGGCAGTGCTAGTATTGGTGTTGTATTAATCTTTTCTTTTAAGGTGTCAAAGGCTTTCTGCTGTTTGCCTCCCCACTGAAACACCTTGTTCAATCATGTTAAATCATGTAAGGGAGTTGCAATTAAGAAAAAGTTAGAAATGAACTTTCTCCAATATTGTGTTGCTCCTAGGCTTTCTGTTGTTTGCCTCCCCACTGAAACACCTTGTTCAATCATGTTAAAGCATTTAAGGGAGCTGCAATTAAGGAAAAGTTAGAAATGAACTTTCTCCAATATTGTGTTGCTCCTAAGAAGCTTCTAACTTCTATAGCAGACTTGGGTTTAGGCCAGTTTAAAATGACTACCACCTTAGAGGGATCTATCTTCAATTCACCACCTCCTACTATGTGTCCCAAATAATTCAAAGATGTTTTTCCGAATTCACATTTTGAGAGTTTAACATAAATTTCTTCTCTTTTCAAAACATCTAGTGTCTGCTTAACATGCTTTAAATGTTCTTCCCACGTTTTGATAAATATAAGAATGTCATCCACATATACAATAACAAAATCATCAAGAAAATGTCTGAGTACATCATTCATTATTCTCATGAAAGTAGCAGGAGCATTAGTTAAGCCAAAAGGCATAACCAGATACTCATACAATCCCTGCTTTGTTTTGAAAGTAGTCTTCCATGCATCTTGTTCTGCAACTTTGACTTGATGATATCCACTATGAAAGTCTAACTTGGAAAAAAAACAACTTCCTTTAACTGATCTAATAGATCATCTATGCGAGGAAGGGGATAACGATTTTTAATTATTATCTTATTCAGTGCTCGGTAATCAATGCACATTCTCCACAAGTCATCTTTCTTCTTCACCAAAATGATCGGAGACCAACATGGTGATGTGCTAGGTCTGATGAACCCCTTCTCGAGCAACTCCTGCACCTGCTTCTTGATTTCTGCATTCTCTAAAGCGGACAACTTGTACATTCCGATGTTAGGCAATGGAGCATCTTGATGCAAATTAATATCATGCATTATTTCCTTTTTGGGTGGCAGACCTTTAGGTCCTTGAAACAATATATCATATGTTGAAACAACTTTTTCTAAATCAGCTTGTTGTTTAGCATCACAACCCTCAAATACATTGGTTTTATCAAGTTTATTTTCCTTTAAAACCATCAGTAAAAATTGTTTGCATGAATTTACAATTCGTTTCATCTGCCCTGAGTTTATGAGAGTGTAATTACTCTTGAGCTTATGAGCCCTTACAAAGTATTCAATTCCATATTTAACGAGTAGATACTTGTTCTCAGCTCTATAGAAAATAACTTTTCTATCATACAAGTAAGGACTGCCTAAAACTATTCCACATATATCCAAAGGAACTATATCTAATTCAACCTCATCTACAAATGTTGACCCGAAAGAAAACTTAAGTTTACATTGTCTAGTCACTTGTAGTTGTGCTTTATCACTTAACCAACCTAATGGGTATGGTTTCTTGTGAGGTGTAGTCAGTAATCCCAACTTCTTTACAATTGCTTCAGAAATTAAATTTACCTGTGAGCCACTATCAAACAAAGTAACAATCTTTTGATGTTTGGAAATGACTCGAATATGGAAAAGCTCATGTCTTTTTCTCTCATTTTCTTCATCATTAATAGATTGTGCATAATTACTAATAGATGCTTCAGAATTTTTACCTTTTATACCTGTGGCTACAATGGTTGTTTCATCTCCTGAGTCCAACCCCAAATCTTTCTGAATAGTTGCTGCAGTCTTCTTCTTCTTGCCCTCGAACTTCTTAGGTCTTGCTCCAGATGCAGAATCCAACAGTGCTCATCATCATGCCCATCCTTCCTACAGTGAGTTCATGAAGACTTGCTTTTCTCTGTAGTGTTGGACTTCCTCTCTTTCCATTTCTTTTTTATTTTCTCCTTATTCTTGCTTGCAATGGGCTTGGATGATCCTCCAACTTCTGGGTTCCCATTCTTTCCTCTAGCTTCTAGATGCGTAGCTTGAACAGATACCTCATCTATACTAGTGGGATTAAGCATGAGGATAGTGTGCCTCATGTAGTTGTGTAGACCACCTATGTACTTCAATAGAGTCTCAAGTGAGTCTAATGAAATTCTGAGAATCAAAGCTCTTTTCCTAAATTCTTGGGTGTAACCTTGTACACTTTGCCCTTTCAATTGGTGAAGAGTTTGCTAGCTCATCATGGCTTGCTGCATGTAAGCTAGTGGATAGAACTGCTTTTTGATTGCAGAAACAAATTCACTCTAGACAGAAAGAATCTTACCATGTTTCTTCATGTTAGCTTGTGTCCTGCCTTCCCACCATACCAAGGCAGTGCCTCTGAGGCGTAGGTTGGCCAGCTGAATCTTTCTCTTGTCTGAGTCGATACATTGCACTCTGCAATAAACATCAATTTGTCTAATCCAATTATCTGGCTTCTCTACCTTCAAATCTCCATAATATATTGGTAAATCAAATTTAACATCTAATTTAATCAAAGATGTCTTCTTTTTATGTTCAGGGCTATTAGGAGGTGTGAGCAAGTTTTCTTCTTTCCCTTTGCCTTTTGAGTGGTCATGGAGGAGAGATTCTTCATCTCCTTTTTCTTTGGAGTGTGATGAATCTTCATCTTTACCTTTCTTAAACTCCCTATACATTTCCTCTACCATGGACCTCATGGCCAGGAAACTATCTATGAAAAATTGGGGGTCTGGTCCCAAGGGACTTTCTTCTGACATTTTCTTCTTAGGACAGACTCTTCCAATTTCTGGGTTAGTTTCGACCAACTCACCTTCTCCTAATTTAAGCTTTGATCTAGTTAGCATTCAACAACAAAATCCAGCACAAGCTTGTCTAACCTTAACAACCTAGGAGCTCTGATACCACTTGATCTGAAATCACTCGTGAATGATCTCAGTTAATTAATGGAGGTATTACAGACTCAAGTGCTGGGGTGTGCCTATGTTATCTTATGCAACGGAATGATAAGATTGCGAAATACACAGAGACTGAAACAATAAGAGAACACAGTAAGCAAACATATAAACACAACAAATTTAATAAGGAGTTCACCCAATCCTCCTGGGCTACGTCTCTTGGTTGAGCCTTCAGTGGTGGCCTTTCTATTGTGTCTTAAAAAAAGTAAAGTTTTACAACAGTGAGCTCAAATTGAGTCTCACTTAACAGATAATGATCAGTAGGATTGTACTTGGATTCCCCAAGTCTCTAGAGTACATAGACTCCCCTTACTGAATCTCAACCTCAACTGGTCTCGGTGGTATGAGTTCAATTTGGTACTCAATGCCTGACAGGTATACACAAAGGAGTTGCTTGAACCTCTCAAGCCTTCTTTGGAGTTTATAGACTCTTGGACTCTCTCTGTCTCTGTCTGCTCGACGCTGCCTTTGCTCTATAGGTCAACTGGATTCTCTGTTCTCTGCAATTTTTTTGCTTCTCCCTCTCTTTGCTCTCATTTCCTGCTTCTTTCTCCTCCTTCACTTTCTTTGTCTATTTGTGGCTTAAAGCCTATCTACTCCCTGACTATTTGTTTCTGCTTCCCGACTCTCTGGATCTCCTACCTTCGTCCACTAGAATTCCCCTGCTCTGCGTCATCATCACTGTAATGCTTCACAGAGAGGTGGCCACCTGTTTCCTTACAAACTAAGTGTCAGTTCTCTTTGAACGGTCGTTATTTTCGTTGCTCCAAGATTTCCCATGAAATTGATTCCTTCGCAAACTCGTCGGTCATGCTGGATCTCAAATCTTATCCGCCTCAGCCTATTTCCCTGTCGATTTTGGTCACCCATCGGATTGCTTCTCCACTATTGATCTACGGCCTCCAGATTCTACGGTCTCCGTCCATATCGCGCGAGTAAGTAGCATGACCTTTACCCACGTGATGAGAGCGGTTTTCTCTCTCATCCACTGGATGCGTGTCACCCGTTGTATGGAATCAGGCGGGACTCGGTCGAATCTGCTTACCGCTTGAGGGCCTTCCGATATCCTGCCGATTTTAGAGTGGGGCCTGCCTTCTGATGGATTCGACGATTTCTATACGGTTTTATGCTTTTCCCTATGACCAAGCACTCAGGGCTTTCCTTCACTGAGGGGGACGCCATGCGATACACAATTAGCGCTAATCGCGTATCAGAAACTGCCTCTATTTTTGGATCTGACTTCTCGTTTTGCCAGTTTGTGATAACACATGGTTACCATGGGCTAACGGTCTGCGCGCTTTGACGGAGGGTCCTCGTTGCTCCGTACTAACCACAAATTGCCATTGTTTAGAGGTTATTTCTGATAAGTTCAACATCCATAGGACTTTGAAACTTTTGTATGAGTTTTACAGAGTTTAGGAAACTTTTAATAGTGTTTGAGGATCTAATTTGGATCAGCAGCAATGGACCTCAAGGAAACTGCACAAGGAAATAGGAGGCTTGGAGGGCAGAGGAGAAGGTTTGTGAGAAGCATTTGACTGTCTATGAGCAGCAGAGAGATTGTACTGTGAGCTGGATAGCTTCCGAGCTAAGGCTTTGTATAATCCATACTATATTTCCACTTGTATGATAATACAGAGATGGGGTTTTAGGTAGGTGCTTTCCCCCGGTAAATTCTTATGTGTTATGTGTGATTGATTCCTTCTTATTAGTGATATGTGTTCATATTGATGTTGCTCATGGTTGATTAAGCTTCCGCTAAATTGTTTGTAAAAGTAGATCAAGTGTTTTGCTTTAGTACATTGCATTACCAGGTTGATCTACAGGTGGGAAAAAGTTCTACATGGTATCAAAGCTAGCTGATTTGTAGGAAAATTTCTACAAAAATTGTACATGGTATCAGAGCACAGGTGATCAAGGAGAGAACAATATACTGAGAGGAGATTTCAAAGTTTTGAGTTTTCGACCGAGAGTTTGCATAGCAGATCTGAAAAATTTTGTACAATTTTTTTAGAAATAAATAGTAGATTTGTATTCCTTGCGAAAAAAAACCCAAAAAAAAAAAAAAAAAATCGGCTAAATCGGAGTTCGGATGAGAGAGGTATCGCTAATTTAAAATCAACTCTTTTTCCAGAAAATTTCGTGATGGCTGGAAAGTGGAAATAGATTGGTGTGCTAGCAAAGAACCTGTATGCACTTGAGGTACAAGATGCATGCAAAGCCTTGAGGAGCAAGGCAAAGGTTAGAGACTTGGTGGTTGAGAGGGATAGTATATTACCTCTCAACATGCAGCGCCAGAAGAAGTCTCAGACAATTGTGGAGGAGCCACAATTGGTGAAACAACTTTAGGATGTTGTGGAGTAGCCACAACTAGAGAAGCTGAGAGGAGATCAAGTAGAGGCATCTACTCATGCAGAGACCTCCAGTAGGGGGGAATTTTGAGCCAGGTGGGCAGAGGGATCACATGCATCCATACCTCCATGTAGGAGATGGGGCGATATAGAGTGATCGTCCCAAGGAGGAGGGGCAGGATCCTTGAGGTACCCAACTTCTTGGATGAGACCTTGCTACAGGAGCCCCAATGTGGAGTAGCAAGAACTGACTGATTGGGTAGAGACAGATGCGTATGGAGCGGCAGAGAGAGCTACAGTGCAGGGAATCCCATGACAACGCAAAGCATGTAGGCTGCAACAATGCGAGAGGCACAAGTGTGTTACACAGTGCAGGGTAGCACAGAAAAGGTGTGCAACACTGTGAGATGCATGGAGATGTTGCAGTAGTGCAGAGGTCAAAGAGGGAGCACTTGTCAGCAACAGGTAGAGCTTCAACATCAGAGTATGTTTCTAGCCCAACAGAGAGGTCAGTTGGGAGTTTTTTTTTGTTCCGGGAGTTGCTGGAGCAACAACACTTGGTAGATGTGTTGCATATAGAACATTCTAGAGGTATAGGATCGGGTTCGAGAGGAAGGAGGGAGTGTTGAAAATTGACAACAAAAAATTGCTAAAAATAGAAGTGGTAAAATAGCAGTTTGGGCATCAATGCTGGATTGGGCAACAGGGAATGAAAAATGGAAGTGCTAAAAATAGAAGTTCTATTTTTAGCAGTTCAATGTGGATTCCTATTTTTATTCAATCCCTGGACTAAAATAGGAAGTAAAATTCGAATTTGATATTAACAATAGTTTGTAAATTAATTAATTAATTCAGTTTGAGTTAATTAGTTAAGGAATTATGAACTTGAAGTCTATGTGAGGACATGCAACAGTTTCTCCTTTGATTGAGGGATTTAACCATCAGT
>APFE030569101.1:93663-113718 GCA_000404065.3 Pinus taeda
AGTTTTGTTGTAGGTGATTGGGTATTTCCACGGCTACAACCATATAAGCAAATGTCCCTCAAGCAAGCTAAGAAGGATAATAAATTATCACCAAAGTATTATGGTCCGTACAAGGTGTTGCAAAAGATTGGTACTATGGCATACAAATTGGAGCTTCCTGCAGCTTCTCGATTGCACCCAGTTTTCCATGTTTCATGTTTAAAGAAGGTTATAGGCGACAAGCTCCAGTTCAAACAATATTGCCAGAACTTGACGAGGAAGGAAAAATTATATTGGAACCGGAAGCAGTCACAGAAACAAGAAACTCGAACAGCTATGAAATTCGAATCAATTTCAGAGTATCTTATCAATGGAAAAGACTATCCGCTGAAGATTCCACATGGGAAGATGAGAATTTTATACAAAAGTATCCAGAACTACTCAAGCATTGAGGACAACACTTTTTTGAAGGAGAGGGGCATGTTGGGTCCCTATAATACTAGTGATTACCCCATTACTATGGTAGTTGTACCCCTTATTAATATTGTTGTGCCCCTATTGCCCCCATATTGTTATTATTGTGCCCCATAGAATCCCTCTATTATTATTTTTGTGGCTTTATATTATTATTGTTAGGTCAGTTGGTTTATATTGTGACTCCTTAGACTCCTATATATAGAAAGGAGGTTTTGTCATTTGAATCATCCAAGAATTGTTCATTTATGTAATGTAAAGGAGGTTTCCCCCTCAAAGACGCTGAATTCTAAGGCGTTGATCTATCTTTTCTTGAGCTGGTTTCATAACAGATTATGAGATAATTTACAAGAAAGGGCATGACAATGTAGTAGTTGATGCTTTATTGCGCCAATTTGAGGATGAGAGCACCTTGCTATCAATCTCTTTACCCATACCAAATTTGATTGAAGAGGCCTGCAAGGAATGGTTCTACCACCCCTATTTTTACCAACTCATTAATAACTTGAGAGAAGATCCTAGTTCCTTAGTCGACTACTCTTGAAAGGATGAGATTCTTCGCTACAAGGATTGAGTAGTTATATCACCGACATCCAGCCTCAAAACCCACATCTTGGACGAGCTGCACTCATATCCAATTGCAAGACATTCATGCTTTCAGAAGACTTATTCTTGTGCACATCGTTCTTTCTTTTGGACAAGCATGAAAAACAACATTCGCAATCTTGGAGGTGGTTGGAAAAAACATTGGATGTGATCTTCGACGTAAATGCCGATTTTGATTGTGCAACACTACCACAACCCTTTCTTGCATATGACATTGAAAATAATGAATCTTGTTTAGTGTAGCAATGAGCTGTGCGTATTTTGAATCTTGTTTGGTGTAGCAATGAGCTGTGCGTATTTTGAATCTTGTTTGGTGTAGCAATGAGCTATGCTTATTTTGTTTCTCGAGCCCTCTTAAAATTTTGCAAGCAGACCAATAGAGATTGAACTAGATCTTGACAATTCTCCAAACAACAATGTTTACTTATAGTTGCCCCATGCCTAGGCCATTGCACCTTACCTTGATTGTTGGTGACTCCTACTTGTAGCTAAATGCGATGTGTGCCAATGTAACAAAGGGGAAACAATCAAGTTACCAGGAACTTTACAACCATTGCCACTCCCTACCTTTATCTGGACATATGTTTCCATGGATTTCATCACTGGTCTCCCAAAGTCAGGAAACCAATCAGTCATCATGGTGGTTGTGGACAAACTTTCTAAATATGCTCATTTTTGCACTCTACCACACCCATTTACCCCCACTTTGATGGCTCAAGTTTTCTTGGACCAAATCTTCAAACTACATGGCATGCCAACTTCCATTTTCTCTGATCGTGACCCCACTTTCACCTATAAATTTTGGCAAGAAAATTTCAAGCTACAGGGCACACAACTCCAACTAAGTAGTACCTATCATCTCCAAACTGACAGTCAAACAAAAGCAGCCAACAAATGTTTTTAGACATATCTAAGGTGCTTAACTTCATAAAAACATCATCAATGGGTACAGTGGCTACCGTTAGCTGAATGGTGGTATAATACTAACTATCAAGAAGCCACCAAGATGATTCCAGATGAGGCAATGTATAGCCAACTCCCACCTTAACCTATTTCTCATATCCCTGGACGCTCTAAAGTACATGCAATTGATCAACTCCTATAGAACCGTGTCACCATGATAGCTCATGTCAAAGATAATCTACGTCACGGTTAAAAGTGAATGAAGCAATAGGAAAAACAACATCATTCTGAGCACACATTTCAAGAATGGGATCAGGTATTCCTGCAAATTCAACCATATAAGCAAACATATCTCAAAGAAAATGGATTCTAGAAACTAGCACGAAAATTCTATGGACCCTATCAGTTACTTCAATGCACAGGAGTGGTTGCCTACAAATTGGGCTTGCCACCTACTTCAAAAATCCTTCATGTCTTCCATGTATCATGCCTCTATAAAGTGGTGGGTAACAATTGCAGAGTTCAAACAAGTATACTCGAATTGGATGAGGAAGGCTCACTTTGGCTTTGATCAGAACATGCCCTCAATACTCGTGAAAGACACCTCTCCAGAAGATGCGACCTGGGAACCATCCACTATTCTTCAGCAGTTTCCGCAGCTTTGGAATTGAGGACAACGCTGCTTTTGATGGGGGAGGGCATGTTAGGGTACAAACCTAACCCCTCTATTTATGTGATAAGCCCAATGGGCCGAGTCAGAGTCATTGTTAGTTAGAGAGTAAATAGATCCCGCATTAATAATTATAAGTGGTTGACCCGCATTAGAGAAAAGGGACCCCAATTAGTTGTAAATGGACCATAGTTAATAAATAAAGTGGTTAACTCGTGTTATGCAAGGGACCACTATTAGTTAGGGTTTTGGATATCATTTAGCTATAAATAGTCATAGTTAGTAAGGGAAAGATCATAACCTCAAATAATTTCCAAAGCAAAGAATTTCATCCCTATAATAATAGAAATGGGTTGCCAAAATGTTGGGATATGATTATGAGATCACTTATAAGAAGGAAAAGGAGAATTTGGTAGCCAATGCTCTCTCTAGAAAGTATGAAGAGAAAGGGTCCCTCTTTTCACTCTTCATCATTGTATTAGATTGGTTGAATGAAGTTCATAAGGAATGGTTTATAGATCCCAAGATTGCTCACCTGATCCAACAACTTAAAGATGACAACGCATGATCTCAAGGCTACACATGGCACAATGAAAAGATTCAACATAAAAGAACATCTATATTTGAGCAAACAATTTACCTTTAAATCAATCGTGTTATTTAAACTCAACACACCTCCCATAATAGATCATTTCAGATTTCTTAAATCATATAAAAGGATCAAACATTCATTTTCTTGGAAGGAATGAAGGACATCCACATTTTTGTCGTTGAATGTGACCTTTGCCAATGACATAACGGTGAAATAGTGAAAACTCTAAGCAAACTACAACCTTTACGTATTCTGCCCATTATATATATTGGCATTTTTATGGACTTCATTACAGGGCTACCCAAATCTAGCAAAAGATATGTCATCATGTTCATGGTTGATTGTGTTTCTAAATATGCTCATTTGTGTGCCCTACAAAACCCATTTAAATCTTCCATGGTTACTCGAGCCTTCATGGATAATATCTTTAAACTATGTGGTATGCTACAATCTACTATATCACATCGTGATCTCACTTTCACTAACAAATTTGGGTAAGAACTGAGAACTTTTTCAACTCCAAGGCACTCAATTGCATCTTAACACTACTTATCAGCCCAAAGTAATGGTTAGACTAAGTTGTAAATAAGTGTCTAGAATCATATTTTAGGGGCTTTACTTCAGAATGATAGTCTCAATGATTTTAGTGGTTACGCCTAGCACAAAGGTGGTACAATATAACTTATCATTGTGCCACTTATATGACCCCTTTGAGGTTTTTAATGAAAAAATCCCCCATTAATGTTTTCATACTTACCAAGAGTCTCTAGGATTTGAGTGATCAAAAAATCTCTGACAACTTGGTTTGATATTCCCCATGCTCTCAAAGATAATTTAATCATGGCTCATAATCAAATGAAGTAACAAATTGATTAAAATATCTTTGAATGCCATTTTGAAGAAGGGGATTAGGTGTTCCTTCATCTACAACCTTATAAGAAAATATCTGTCAAAAACAACCTCCAAAATTTTATGGTCCTAAAATGTATTGGGGTAGTGGATTACAAATTACAGCCTCCAAGCCACTCTAAAATCCATCCAAATTTTCATGTATCTTGCTTATATAAAGTGGTTGGATGTCATTGTCATGTTGAAACTAGTGTTCCCAAATAAGAGAATGAAGATTCCATTTGGTTGTAGCCTAAGTCTATCCATGACAAAAGAGAGCATTGTCTCCATAAGCACACCAATCAGGAGATCTTGATATAATGGAAGGATACAAAACTCGAGGAAGCTAGGAACCAGTAAGGATCCTTTAGCAATTCCCTCATCTCTAGTATTAAGGACAATGTTGCTTTCTTGGGGGGGGTGCATGTTAGGGTCCTAACCTCCCTAACCCCCTAGACCCTAACCTCCCTAACCCCCTATATAGATAGATATGTTTCTATATATTTCTATGCATGGAGGCCATCTCTATTAAATAAATCCCATGTATAAGTGTGAAAGAAATAAATGAAAGAAGGCTTACTAGAAGGTTCCACCTACTAGAAAGTTCCTTCTCTAGAATGTTCTTATGAGGTAGAAAGTACTATATAAAGATGTAAAAGCAATGTAATGGATGCCTTGTGAAGTTAGTTGTGGTTAGAAATCTACTCAATTAGAGGTTCACCCCTTGAAGGTGGCAAGTGAACATTGCTTCCAATAATAAAGGTATATAATTTTTATGCCATTCTTGTTCTTTATATAGCTATTGTGGTTGAATTATATCTTTTCTATAGTAAATCTATGTGAAATATATTATTTATGTTGTGTATATCTCCATTTTATAATAAATAAAACCACAAAATATACATAACAATAATGTTGAATTCTATTTATGAGAGCAAGTGTGAAGAGGGTCAAGCATATACATGAATTCATTGCGGGGAAGCAAATGGAGGCATGTCATGCATCATGTGGCAGTTGCACTAGTGAATTCTAATTATCAAGATGGAATGAATAGAGACATCATGGGACAATAGAGGGTCATCTAATCAAAGTTATTGCAACCATTAAATGGAGCCTTTTGGGAGGATTTGTACAAGGAGGCCCTAAAAGTTTCATGGAGGCATATGTTACTTGATTATTTTGGGAGATCAATGATGTGAGAGATCTCCATTAAAGTTAAAGTATAGTTAAATAGAGGAGACCCTAAAATACTTGTAGCCAATAGAAAAAATGTTTTGTAGCATGGGCTTATGGGATCAAGAGAAGATGGTGCCTAATGCAAAGTAATGTGAGAAGGGTTTGTAAGATGAATGTTAGCCATCATAATGGAGAGATTTGAATCTTCCAATGTAATTTTTCAAGGTAGTTAGGAAGGGAGGTACCAAATTCTTGCAATGGCTTGTAAGTTGTTGGATCCACACCATGATCTACAGGCATGGTTCTAGTGGGATTGACTAAAGAATGGGATATGAGATGCTAATGGATCTTAATACCCATTCAAAAAAATGGCATAACATGGACTCATATGTTCCATGCATCAGTGGGGCCTAAAAGGAATTCGACTCACAAACAACATAAGTATGCAAATGTACATGTGGTCATTAACACACATGATAATGATGGAAGGGGTGAACAAGCACTGTGTACCATGATGATACTAATTGGATTCCATGTTAAGATAAGAAGGGCATTTGAAGCCAAAAATTAACACAAATTTTAAGAATTTTGACTATGAAAAAACCACAAAAGAGAGCGGGAAATGCATAAAAATATGGTAATGGATTTAAAATTTACAAAAAAAATGGGGCTTGTCACTTCTTGAACCTCACAATCACATCCCAGAGTTAAAAAAAATGGGAGTCATCTTGAAATAGTAATGGTCTAATGGGGAGAATAGAATTGAATTTTTTTCTTGACTATGGAATGTATAACCAAATCAATGTGCAATTTTCAATGAGGTTCATGGCATTGTAGGACCTTAATTGTATAACAACAAGGTTGTGGTGGAAGGTACATGAATATGATAAAATTTCTGATTTGCAGAGAGTTGAATAACATAAGGAAATATCAGATCATTATATTATTTGTCATCCATATTGATGCTTTAGAAGTGGAAAAATTGGAGGAATCAACTTGTAGGACCATTTTTACCAGCAAATCCGAGTTTGGAGAATTTGGGTCTGAAACCTTCTGTAGGCATCTTGAGGCATTAAATGAATTTATTTAGGGTCCAAAAACTCTTGCTTGTACTAGACCCATTAGCATTGTTCTACACCTAGAAACCTTTCTAACAATGCAAGAACAATGTCAATCAAATTTCATATGGAAAGTATGCCTCTTGGAAGTTGACCTAGTGTATTTGATCACCATGGTATAAGTGGATGTCATGTTATCCCTTTTTACTCATGCAAAAGAGGAGTCACATGTAGACTATGAATAATAATTTAGATGGCTCAAAATTGTAACTATAGTTGAGAGTTGAAGGAGTCAAACTTGACCCCTAGATGTCTATCAAGCTATGTTATAACTGGGCTGCTAGCAGGAAAGAGGGTTCCATTCTATTTGATTATATTTAATTCCAAATAGAGTAGAGCAATTGGAGTGAGAGTTAGAGAACATTACTGAGGGGGTTAGTGTTTTGTAGCAACCAAAAAGGCCACAAGTCTCATGTACCTCCATAGAGAGTGTCATCTCCCTTGTACTTTCATTATTTCCATTCCAGAGAAAAGAGAGCAAAACAACACTTTCTAGTTGGGTTTTCTCTCATATAGTCTTCCCATAGAAAATCCTTATGTTCGTTGTTGGTGTGTGATTGTATTGTTGTTCTCTATTTTCCTAATTTGTCTCTTACATGCATAAGTAGAAAATCAATAACAAAAAAATCTAGAATCTAAGGCAATTTAACCTTCATAGTATATATTTTAGTTTATTTTACGAGATATGTTGTGATGAATTTTCCAATGGAATATCCACAATAGTTTACATATCAAAATATATAGTTTTGAAAATCTCTCTTGAAAATAATTTCACATATTTAAAAAAAATGGAGAAAAAATAATTTAGAGGTATTTGAAAAAAAATAGTGGCATATGAACACCAAAGATGTCCATGAGGAAAATATGAGTGTGAAGATGAAATATAATGAACTTAAATGTTAGGAAAAAATTAAGTTCATGTACATACAATGATAACGAATCCATATTTAGGGATTTAAATATGGGATGGATAATGGAAATCATGATCTAAGATACTATATGCTATAATCATTACTAGTGATGAAAGTTTCAATAATGATCATGATATTGAGTTTATATGGTTAGTGATGAGCCTTGGAATTGTTTCTAAAACCTACAAAGTTTGTAGTTTAGACAATAGGAATGCTTCAACTTTTCTCTATGGATTTGACTTGAACATCAAATATGTCTAGAGAAAGAAAATGAGGTTTTGGTGTGTTTGACATAAGAATGTAGAGAACGCATGAGGCTATGTCAACACTACAAGGAAAACACCTTATAATGTAGGATTTTAGTTTCTAAACGATTGGGAAAATTTATCAGGAAAACCTCCACTACATCCTTTGTAATTGGTAGTGGATTTTTTAACGTATTTTGATTATAACTAAAAATTCTAGATGGTTGGAGGCTCTAATAAAAGTTATTTTAATAGTACACTTATATTGATCATTCACACTAGTGTGGAAATTATATATACTTTGCGCTTGTACGCTACTACTTTATACACATCAAGGCTTCAAAATATATATACTATACACCAATGCATATTATAATTTTTTGAAGCCATGATGTATAATTTATACATTAAAAAGTTGAGAAACTTCTATAAAAAAATACACAATGATGCACCAAATTTAGATAGGCCTTGAGGCTTTAAAACTATATATCATGCATCAGTGCGTATTTTACGTATCTTAAAGCCGTGCTCTGTAGTTTATATATTGAAATTAGTGATGCATATTACATATGTAAAAACACCTATGCATAAATCACATTGCTTACCATGTGACAATAATGACAACGATAATGGTGTTGTTGAAGGGAGTAGTGCTTTTGTCCACACGTTTATTAAAATTATTGGCACTAGCGCATAGTACTCACTTAAATATACTAGTGCATAAATAATTTTGATACACACCATTATGTTTAAATGAATACAATGCAATGATATGTTTCAAATGAATACAATGCAATGATATGTTTCAATGTAGATATCCAAATGCAACTTCTTATTTTTTTACAAAATTGTATTTTAATTATTATGTTTGGATATATTCATCAATATCTTGATCATCTAAATATATCAACTTTGTTGATTGTAACTATATACTATATATATATAACATTTTACGATAATAATCAATGCAATAGAGTAAAAAAAATTTATTATATATGAACAACATACTCTTCATTATACATAATGGGGTAGCATAAAGGTCCACAATATCATAATGTCAGTAAATAATTGTTGCAATTATTGCAACATGTTATCATATAATTGTGACAATATGTCAACACTTAACCAAATTTCTTATTTCCATAGACAACATTCCAAAGCATGCAACTTCTAACGTTCAATTTTGATGATTATCATTCATCACTCGAATTATTGTCATCACTCGAGTCACTTGCATGTTTAATTCTTCATCACTTGCAGGGAATATCAGAGTTAGGTTATTTGAAATGTTTGGTTGATTGGCTTGATTTTGACATTGATCTTCTTCATGTTTCATCAAAAAACATACAATAACAATGAGTGCTTTATAAATAACACACATTATTTCCCATCTTTCATGCCATCTCTCAACATTATTTTGTTGGCTTCACTCCATAATTTGTATCTTGCAAGTTTTCTATACCATAGTAAAGCATAGATATAATTAATGATTTCTTGTTGTTCCATTACTTATAAAATGAAAAGAAGTAAAACAACATAACTACTTACAAACAACTCTGCTTTATATGTTTTTAACTATTAGAAACACCATGGATGATTGTAATTAATTGAAACATATTCACCACAACAAATATAACATCTTAAATTAGGAAAATGCATTATGTACTCACAAACTTTTTGATCAACCTTTTTATGCTTTGTTATTCGATTTCATGTGCTCAATGGGTTCCATTTTGTTTTCTTTTTCAAATCAAGGTTTTGTTTGCAAATTTATTGGGTTTTAGTTGTGGTTGACTGATCTTCATAAGTGGATCTATGATTCATGGAAACCACTATTGTCTGATGATTTGAATATTTACCCTTTGGCTCAAGGATTCTTTGATAATCCCGAGGATATGAAGATTATTTTGGATTCCAGGCTTTGGTTCTGGGGTAGTGCTGGTCTCTTCATGTAACCATGGTCTCCTTCATTTGACCCAGTTACGATGACAATCCCCTCGACTCCAATTTGCGTAAGGCTTTTGAACTTTCTCTTGCATATTTGGAACCTTCCTTAATTAACATCTATTAGGAATGCAATAGGGAAATTTCTTCAACAGTTCAGATACTGAGAATTTCCTCAAGACCTTATATGCTTGAATATGCATGGAGATGGTTTTAATAAAGGTTCCCCCCCTAATATTAATTTAGTGGCTCTAAATTATGTATTGGTTTAGAAACTTGATTATGAAAATGTTTCATTCCAATATTGAGCCTGTTATGAAACACATAATGTAATAAAATAATGGCCCTGAGTGATTACAGAATAATGGAGCTCGAAAAAATAGTTGAAGGCCCAAATAGTGGGAAGGTGTTCAGCTCAAACATTATACTGTATTTAAGGAAAGAGAGACCCAAGTCAAAGAGAAAGCAAAATAAATATAGGAAGGATGGCATGTCAAAGAGGATCTACCAAAGAAATCAAAAGACAAGCGAGAAGAAATGCATGCTAAAGAGGATCCATCGAAAATCAGAGTTAGAGGAGTCCCATCAAACCCTTGAAAATCTTGTTTTCTCCTTTAAAATCTTAGGAAATATGACTAAAAAAGACATTTCTTGGGATCATAAGGAAAATGAAAAAAGTTCCAAAGACAAAAATTCTCACTCACTGAAGGGTGACTCCTCAGATTTAGTAGAAAACACGAGCTGAATCCAAGTTAGGAAAACGATAAGGCAATCGAAATCAAATAAAAAAGCAGTAAAAGATGGAACGTAAATGTATTTGGATCTTGAGAGTATTTTGGAAAATATTTAGCTGGAAAGGGAATACAATTTTTGTATTATGGGGTACTCACTTGAGGTTTTTGATTGAGGCGCTATGTTCAATCTAAAACCTACAAGGGATATTGGTAACTTTGAAGAAATATAACGGTTATGGGCTAGATCCCAACCTTATTTTTAAATAAAAATATCATTTCCATTTCATTAAAAAAAGAACTTTCTGTACATTACAAATAAAAATAAAAAGCAATGATTAAATATGTTTGTTTGTTTCTTTTCTTTTAATAGAATTGATACCATTTATGTTAATACAATTGGGTACATGACCATAACCATTTACATGTTTCAGAGATATATGAGGCTTGAAAGTTTGATATTGAGCATGGAGGCTCAATCCAAGCCCTCAAGCAAGTTCCCCATGACACAAAAATTTCAATTCCTTTCTAAGTAAAAATTTCCCAGAAAACCCCGTATATCCAGACACATTTACTTTCCTTTTTTCACTAATTTTATTTTGATATAGTCTAACTTCTTGTTTTTCTTGGTGATTTTTTTCCTTTCTTCACAACTTGTGTCCAACCCAGATTTTCTGCAATTCCAGCAGAACATACTTTGGTAAGTGCATGATAATATTCTCGAAGTCTTTCTCATTTGCCTGATCTTCCCAAGAAGTTTCCTTTTCAATGTTATTCCTTGTGGTTGCTGGAGGGTATCTGTTTTCCACAAGGTATTACTACTTTTCCACTAATGTTGCGTCTAAAGAAACCTTGCTAGCAACTGGAGGATCCACATTGGCATGCGATTTTTCTTGTTTAGATTTTGTTGCCGTGGATGCATTTTCTTTGGCCGAATTTGCTTCCTTCTTGTCTTTTGGTTCTTTCTTGTCCTGAAACTCTTCCTCTTTGAATAATATATGGTGATCACCTTGTGCTCCTTCCCACCATTTAGGCCTTCAATATTTTTTCCAGTCTTTGTTATTCTTAGAACGTTTAGGGCAATTTTTAATTACATGTCTTATTTCATAGCATGCTCTACACTGAAATGAAATATTCTCATAGTCGAGCCTTTGTACCCAAACATGGTTTGGAGCCATCAAATTAATCTTCGCAGGAAAACCTTTATTGAAGTCCATCTCCACACAAATGTGGGCATAAAGCGACGATAAAACTTTCCCAATGCATTCCCAATGGAGAAAAGTGATATAATATTCCAAAAATGCAAATGAAGGTTCAAAAGCCCAAACTGGGCTTGTGGAGAATGATGTCGTTACCTGATCAAAAGTGGGAGTCCAGGGTTGCATGAAGAGACCAACACTAGCCCAAAACCACAACCCAACTTCATAGATGGCCTTCTTGTCCTCTATGTTATCAAAAACCACAACAACAAAAAAACCTGAGCCATAGGGTAAAGGTTCAATTCGTCAGTCAAAAGGGGTTTCCATGTCTCAGAGATCCATTTGTGTAGATCAGCCAACCATGGCCAGTACCCATTAGACTTACAAACAAGCCATTCTCTGAAAAATATTTTTCACAACAAAAAGCTTCCTCGTCCACAGGAACATTAAGGGAAGGAATTTCTTGAACCACAAGAAGACTATAACCAAATTTCAGCATAGAGTTGTATGAAACCGAAGAAGAGCTAGCTTCACTGAAAACCATACATGTAGAAGAAATTGTCTTTGTTGTTGAATTACAAGGATTTTCCATTGAACGATCTGTAGAAAATCCATGCAAACAAGGAATTATTAGACAGCCAGGGTAAAACCCTAGCCACTGCAAGGTTTTCAGAGCTCCTTCCATTCTAATGATTAGATATGTTTGTTACACATCGTTGTTGAGATGGTTCCTTTGGTGATACAATTATTATCATTTATTTGACCATCTCTTTGTACACTTCTTTTGATATCCATACTGGCATATTTCGAAAATCACGTCATTTGTCCTTTGAAATTTTATCAATTTTCCAAAAAAAACAAAAAAACCAAATAAAAAATCAACTAATATCTATATGAAAATAAATCTAGCAAAAATATTAATTTGATAATTTTTCGGACTAGTGCATACATATTACAAAAAAACATGTTTAGCAATAATAAGTTTTAAATATTTTTATTTTATTTTATTATTGTATGTTTTTTCTATTGTAAGTGTCACATGTCTTATTGACCATTGGTGTAGAAATATTTGTTCTAATTTATGTGTAACCTAATTCTTGAAGTCATTGTATTGGTTTTTATACTGTAAATGAAACTTATGTCTAGATATGTTCCTTCCACTATATCCGTCATAGTTTTCTAAATAAAATATCCCCTCCCATTAGCTTCTAGAACCACTCTAGATGAATTAATGACCAATTCAATATCCTTTACATCTTTTGTAATTTTTATCTTCTTAGAATGACCATATTTTCCTTTGCACAACATTAATCCATGCACAACATTCAACAAATCTGAAATTGAATTTTTGATACATGTTAGCAATTATTTTAAGAAATACATTATGAGTAAAAGTTCAAAAAATAAGCTTCATAATGTTCACCTTTTGATTCACCTAAGTCATCTATTTACAACATTTTCAAAGATTTTACATTCTTTTTGATTTATATTTTGAACAATCTTTTGTAGTTCTTGCAAATAAACTTCTTTGCATGGCACACATTATTTAATACACATTGTTAAACCTACAAATAATTCCAATATGTTATTTTTTATATTAAAATTTCCTTGTTATGTTCTGTTATTAAGATGTGTTTCCATTAAATTTACTACTATAAGTTTATTTGCCTATTCTTTTATTAACCATTTCTATTAATAAAATTCCTGCACAAATTATGAAGTACGTTTTACAAACTAAGTAAAGACTTTTAGGCTAATAATGTGTTTGGGTTTGGCTACAATGCAGTCTATCAACACACATCAACGTGCTTTGTAACAACCCTGGTGAAAATTCCATGTAAAATATCTAAGGCCATGGTGATGGGACACATATTCCAAGATGAATGGTGGGGGAAACATCCTAGTGGGTGTTGATTTGGTTTATTATGACTAAGGAAATTGGCAAAGGCAACGGAAAAGGTTTTGGAAAGGCATGGGGCATTAATTAGCATTTTATTTATGAAAATAATGGAAATTAGGAGAAAAGGAAGGTGAAAGGTCACAGGTTGCATGTGAGGAGGAAAATGAAGGAAAATAATGGAAAATGAAGAAAATAGAGGCCTCATTAATAAAAAGGTTTCTCAGGATCAGTGGGGAGGACTTGGACAGTTCAGTGTTGGAGCTCTCTCATTATTCTCTCTCTCTCTATCTCATACTCTTGGATACTTAGAGTTTTCTTGGAGCACTCTTGGAGGGTGTGGCATACTTGGATTCTTGGAGCAAGAAGGAAATGGAAGAGTAGGAAACCACAAGAGGACATCAGGACCAACAACTACATCAGATTGCATGCAGGTACTGAGTTGCATGTATGATTTCTTCAATAGTTTTTGGCATGCATGGCACATGCATGTGGTTTCTTGGTCATGATCTGTCAGTGGCATGGAGGATTGCTTGGGTTGATAGTGGATTTTCCTAGCCTTGCCATTTTTTCGATAACCATGGTGTTATGGGTTTATTTGCTTTGTTTTTTGGTTGGTTCTCGTGTTTCCTTAGCTTGGGTTGGGTTATTAGTTCCTGGAAGCCTTGGTTGGACAAACGCTCTAGAGCCCTGTAACGGCTTGGGTTGAGTTACTAGTCCTGTAGACTTAGTTGGACAAATGCTTTGGAACCTTGGAACAACTTGGGTTGAGTTACTAGTCCTGTAGATTGGGTTCGAAAAATGCTTTGGAGCCCTTGGTGGGTTGAGTTACTAGTCTCTTAGCCCTAGTTGGACTAACGCTTTAGAGCCCGTTAAAATTTGTGGGTTGAGTTACTAGTCTCATAGCCTTGGTTGGACAAACGCTCTAGAGCTCGGTAAAATTTGTGGGTCGAGTTACTAGCCTTGGGAGATGGGTTGAAACAAACACTCTGGAGCCTTGGAAGGCTGGGATAGAGACCAATCTGATGTTGGTTTTGTGATGTTTGACCATGAGGTGGAATCATTGTTTGATGGGTTGACGTGGATGGCCTTTGGAAGCCCTGGATGAGTTTTGATTGATGTGTTCTATAATATCCCACAATCATGCTTGGAATATGGCATGAGGGTGAATGATTGAAGAGAGATTTCATTGATATTTCTCTCCCTATTATGCTGGTTATGTACATGTTTTACGACAACAACCATGTATGGCTCTCATCATGTTTCTATTTGTAAATGAATGAACAATGTATCCATGATATAATGGATGGAATGGCAGTTAATGTGTTAAGGCAACAATGCTTCATAGTGAATCTCAGATAAGTATGAGACCCCTATGCTCAGATCTATTATTTACACATATAGGTTGCATATTTACTAAGTGTTTGACAAAATGTTTTCATGGTTAGGCTTGGTTAGGTTAAGCCCTTGATCAAGTTTTGTATTAGAGGCTTTTCCTTGGTATCATTTAATGTCTTAGAGAGTCTCATCAAGTTCTAGGCATTGGTTTGGAGACTAGCCCTGAAAAAGTGGCTTAAATCTCGTAGCCTCTAACACAGAATTGGCTAATAGAGACTGCAATCTCTCCCTTGCAAGCACTGTGGGAGCGACTATAGGTTTATAATCGCACTTAGGCCTCGTCATGGGAGCGACTATGGGTTTAATTAATTGAAATACTAGGCTAACTCAGGGGTTTGGCACCTAGAGTGGTGGATTAGCTCTTGGGGGTCCTGAAGCACATAAGGGATGTCCGTGTGGTGTGTTTCCATCGATTCCATTTCCTTAAGGTTACTTAGGAGGCCAAATCATATCATAGTGGCCTCCCATCACATGTTTACCTCGTCTGGCCGATTGCTTGGGTAGATGTGGGAAGAGGGTTATACAGATTGGTATCAGAGCGTGGTTGTGCTTTCCTTGGGCTGTGTGTTGATCATGATTTCATGTTGGTTACATATGTGTTCAGTATGCATGTAGTCCATGTGCTTATTTCATTTGCATGGTGTTGATCATGGTTGTAGTGATGCCACCATGTGAAGGTTGAAGGTGTTGTGGTGGAGTATGTCTTTATGTGTGCATGGTTGATTATGCATCATTATGCACGTCAATGTTCACATGTTATCAAATGCACGTGAGGTGGTTGTTGTTCTCATGCATGAGGTCATGGTTTGTGTATTTGATATGGTAATGCATTGATGACTAGACTCTAGCTAGAATGATGTGTATATGGTTTTGTACCCATGTGTTATATGTATATATGTAGTTGTTATGCACATATGGTCTTGGTTATAGTTATGCATGAATAATAGGTCAAATATGCCTTGTGAAGTCATTGTATGCAATTTAGGTCATCATGATGATATTGGTTGTTATGATGCTAATGTGTTAGTTGAGATAGAACATGGGATGTAGATCATTAAAGTGAAGTTGCAACATTGGACCTCGAGGCAAGAGAAGATCGTCATACATGTATTGTATGTTTGGCATGCATGTACGTAAGTTAAGGATTGTTCTATGCATTAGGTTTATATGCATGAGGTTTATGTACATGTTTTTGATGCTATGGTTACATACATGATAGATGATAGTTGATTAGTATAGTCATATGCACATGTGTCAGATAGTCATGAATGATAGTAACATGTGGTTGTATGCATTTCTATTTTTGTTTATGTTAGATAACTTGATGATCATGTTATATGTTGTTGATGAGTATGCTATAGATTAACTTGTTGTTGATTATATGTTAGTTAGCTTGCTGATTAGGGTTATAACATTAATATCTTAATGTTATATGTATCATGATAAAATGGATTGGCCTATGCAGATGGTTAAGGTTATGACATTCATGAATTAGTGAACTTATTGTGTTGCATTGTGTGTTACTAATCCGATCGATCGTACATGTGTGATTTCTATGCGTAAATAATAAATGCTTATGAGTTTATGATGTGAACATGTTAGTTAGTTAGTGTTATGGATATCGTGATCTTAATTATGTTTGAGTTGACATATTGCAAAGTTATATTTTGCTAATTAGATTGATTGTGCATACAAGATAGCCTCCCCTGAGGTACACTAAGGTATGAGTTTGCCTATGTAGTATACTTGGTGCTTCATTCTTGATTATGTCGTCTATTTGATGTTGAGTGTTTGGTGGCTATTATGTCATCTAGTTGATTTATTTAACATGGTATGTTTGCAAGTTGGTTGAATGTTTGATGAATTGCATGATATGAGTATGAATCTATAGGATTGCATGAAGGAATGATCTTGTTTTAAGAAGATTGTGCTAACACATAGGTGTTGAGACAATTGATATGTACTTGTGTGTAAGTAGGTGATAGTTGTAGCATTATGTCTAATGACTATGAGTTGACTGTGGATTATGACATGATTGTTTGTAAAGGTTGATTTCAAATTGATAGATATGATTATCTTGGTATTTAGAACATGTGGTTAACATGTGTGAGTAGTTGTAGGGTAACATGCTAGGTACTAGCATGACAAGGTAATAGTTGATATGTTTATATAACTAATAGTTGGGTGATCTGGCAGTACATAGTAAGCCTCGATTGCAACCAAGGAAAAAGGTAAAAGAAAGGAATTGGACAAGAATTCCTTTGGCTATGTTTGGAAACCCTAATTCCAAACGAATGAGCGCTTTGCATACATGAGGTCTTCTTAACCTTGATTTCAGTTGACCTTATGTGGATATGTGCTATAGTCATGAACATGTACTTGAGGAGGACCTGTCAAGGGAATTGGAGTCCCTTGAGAGATGACGTGGATATGTTCAGTTACAAGCAATGTGCTTAGCACAACAAGGTAAGGTAACAAGTGTATTGTTATTTTTATTTATGCACTAACACTTATGTGTTTATGGAAATATGATGCAAGAGACTACATGGCAAAGGGAGGTTGCCGTGAAATCTTGAAGAAGGCTCTGGTTGAGTTTCCCTAGGGAACCATGGGGATTGAATCATAGTGTTTGTTGTTAGTCTTGTGCTTTTGGTCTTTTTTTATTTGCTCGTGCTTGGTTTACAACTTTATTTATGTCTAGAGTATGGCCATACCACTTCGTTTTTGGATTCATGTTGTTATTGGTTTCCATGGTTTTCTTCTTGTCGTTGTTTCCATTCTTGCCTTTTATGTTTTGAGTGTCTTGGGAATTGTTTGGGAAAGAGGAAAGTTAAAGGAACTTAGAAAGAGCTATGTGGTACTCAAGAGGTAATGTAAGACACAGGTGAAGCTTGATGTACAAGTAAGCATAGCGGAAGGTAAGACTATGATAGATAGTTGGACTAGTTGGGTCCATTGTGGTAAATGGATGGTGGCCGTACAATCATGATAAAGGTAACCAGAAAAGGTAAAGTAAATGGATCTTAGGCGTCAGATGCCTTGACTATGTTGGGAATGACTATTCTTAATGTTACGCATGAATAAAGGAAGTTCTCTTAACCCTTGACCTTGATATCTGGTAACTATGTTATGATCATGATTATACTGATGTTTATATATGTATACATGTAAGTGTGTATGTATGTCATGTATATAAATGTGTGTATGCATGTCGTTGTCTGAAAAGACCATGATTGTTTTATGCTAATGTTTATGTATATGTAGGTATTTGTCCATGTATCTATGTCACTGTTTGAGAGGGTCATCGAGAATCGTTCTTGTGAAGGAATGATTGCTTATGCATGTGAATGACAAGAAGAAGCTCCTGGTATTATGCGGAATCAAGTGGGAAGAGTAGACATGACAAATATATGAGGTTAGTATCATGTGAATATGAATTTATATTGTATGCTTGTATTATGCATGTGCTTATGTTATGGACAGGTTATATGAGGATACATCAGTGAAATGAAAGTAGTGTGGTCTGCGGCAGGCTAGGATAAGCATGGATAAGACACTGGAAGCAAGGTTTCTTGGTAAGGACAGGGTGGTTTTGGATGCGTGATATTACTATTATGCATATGTTGTATATGTTGTACATATTGCATATGTGATGATTGTGCACATGCAGTATTGTGCATATGTAGTGTGTGTACATGTTTACGCATATGTAGTGTTGTGTACATGTTCTATGTACATGTTGGATATACGGTGCTATGTACATATTGTACTGTGTGCATGATGGATATGCGGTGTTGTATGCATATGGTGCTCTGTGCATGTTGGATATGCGATGTTGTGTACAGATGATGCTATGTACACATTGGATATGCAGTGTCATGTACATGTGGTGTTGCATGCATGTTGTACATGTGGTGTTGCTTGCATGTTGTACATGTGGTGTTGTGTGCATGTTGTACATGTTGTGCTATGTAATATGGTGTGGTGTGCATGTTGTACATGTTGTGCTATGTAATATGGTGTGGTGTGCATGACTGTACAATTAGCACTGTGTGCAGGTGGTGATGTGTACATGTCATGCATGTGGCACTGTGTACTTGTGTTGTCACGTACATGTTGTGCATGTGGTACTATGTAGATGTTGGATTGTGTACACATTGTACAAGTGGTGTAGTGTACATGTGGCGTTGTGTACACGTTGTGCAACAGGTGGCACTGTGCACATGTGAAGCTATCCACACGTTGTGCAGGTGGCACCGTATACATGTGATGTTATCCACACGTTGTGCAGGTGGTGCAGTGTACATGTGGTACAATGTACATGTTGTACATATGGTATTGGTGCATGTGTGGTATTGTGTGCATGTCATACATGTTGTGTTGAGGGCATGTGGTACTAGGTATGTGCATTGTGTAGGTGCATGTATTGTGTGGTGTTGTATATCGGATATAGATGTATTGCGTTGTGTTGTACGCCAGGTGTGGATGTATGTATTATGTTATGCACTAGATGTAGGCGTATGTATTATATTGTATATGTTAGGTTCCTATACAAATATGTGTCATTTCTCATGATTGACTGTGGAAATACCAAATATGATCATCCTTTCCATGCTGTAAAGGTTCCATATTATCAAGAATCAAGATTCAGATATAGAGAAAAGAAAGGAATCCCAAAGAAAGACTGGGAAAGTGGCTTGGTAAAATATGTAAACAAAGAAATGCAATTACTGACTTTCTCATAGTTGATGAATAGCCAGACAGATCAACCCTGGCTAGATCATGTTTAAATTTCTTGTCTTAGAATAGAGAATAAGATTTTCTCAAACAGTTCAAGCTTAGTAGATCACTAGATTAGATAGAGAAATAAAGGGCCCAACTGCTCAATCTGGGCCCTTGGTTGAAATAAGGATAGTTTCAGATAGGAGGGCAGTCAAAAGAAAAAGAGGAAAAGCAGGGTTTGCTAGCTCAAATGCACCCAATCAAAGGAAGAAAAAATGTTAGATATTTTAGGTTGGGTAGGCAGATAATTATGAGGTTGCAGAAAGCAGAGTGATGTTCAATTTAAACAGTATCACCAGCATCATGGCAAAGTGGCTACAAGTTCAGTGGAGCATGACTAACTTCCCCTTTTCATTTTCCCCATAAATTTCATTAACATCCCTTAAGGATATTGAGACCTGCTCAAATAGTCCTAATTCATTTCATTTTGCAAGGTACTAAGCGAAACATTGTCTTTGCTTGGTAAACACTGTTGGGTTGTGTTATATTCTTTCCAAGACTAACCTACGTAGTGAACCGGGGGGTTAGAGGGGGGGCGGAGC
>APFE030569106.1:53739-69348 GCA_000404065.3 Pinus taeda
GTTGGTGGCTATCCTTAAAACCACCGCCCTTTTTTAGCCGAACATCAAGATCACATTTCAGCTAGTGCTGCCATGCATTATTGACAATTTTGTAGTTACAGACTTTTCTTGGACCATACATAACCCTTCGATTAGGGAATGTTGACACCTAATCCTAAAGCGGTAGCGTGGAAGCCGAATTGGACAAGCAGTCCAAGGGACCTGGGATGTTGAATCCAACGTCACCATTACTATAAAGTTACATCTTTGTGAATAAATTTACTGAATATTTATCTTTCCATTGTTTCCATTGTTCCCCTCACCTGTCTGTTTAACATTAAAATAGATAAATAATTGATAACGCAAAAATGCTATAGATTATGAAAACACCAGAATATTATATTATATATCTACAAAAAACATTTATTTTAATCATAAAAATGAACTAATTATAAATTATTATTATTATAAATAACTAAAACAAAAATATAGATTTAAAAAACATATAACATAATTTTTAATTTTCTAAATTCATCTTTATTTTATTAAATAATTACCATAATACATACGTAAAAAATCATAATTCTTTTATATAAGACTTCTTTTGTATATCATTTTTTAATTAATTAGTTTAATTAAAAAAACATGATTATTAAGTCTAAATTTTTAATGTGTAACTACTAAAAAAATATTTTAATATATTCAACAAATTATACTCCTTTTAAAATTAACACAGAAACTAGCTGCATCTTTGTTTATACATTTTTAACATTTTATCTCATTAGATAACACACTAAAAATAGATTAATTGGACTTTTCATATACAAATCAGTAGCTCGTCTTTGATTTTGATTCTGCTTCCCTAATTTTAAGATTCCAAATAGTGAACCCAACCTTTGAAGCAGACTTTTATAGATAAAGTTCCAGAGATGAGACTGACACTACAAATAAACAAATTCTGCTGAGATTTGAGGGAAGGAAAAGGGTGCGCTGTCCACCCAAGTCACAATAAATAACTGAAGATTACATACGCAGTGATGCTATGTCATGGGTGCAACCTACACCAAGACAGCAACTGTTGGTGTCTATCTAGGCACAATGTTTGACGTTTGAATTCGTCAATAAACTCTTCCACTTTCCTGTTAAAATCTTCGTCGATCATGGAACCCATTTTGAGGTACTGATGAGGCAACAAAGTTATGATTCACATAGTCATTTCACGTTCATTATACACAACGATGCTATTCTATGTCATCAGTCAGTGCAAGTTGAAATCTCCTTAAAGACAGAGACTGTTGTCTCTCAAGACACAATTGACGTTTGAATTTCGCTATAAATTCTTCCACTCTTCTCGTCAAATCTTCGTCTATCATGGGAGCCATTTCACTGTAATTTTTACTTTCTGTAACCGCCGAAACGCCCACAACCTGGATCACTTCATGAGGTACTGATGTGCACAGAAAATTATCCTTTAAATCCTCATCCCAAATCCCCATGTAATTGTCCCTGGAGCAACCCACTGTTCCAAAGTTGCTGGGAGAGTATTTGGCCTCAGCACCCGCCTCCTCGGTTCTGAAGATAAACTTCATCTTTTCAGTGGATTTAGGCGTTTCCTGCTTCCGAAACGATCCCGCTGATATGACCTTATTGTTCAGACAATAAGCCTGCTCAAATTCCTCGCGAGAAGAAAATTTAAAAGCTGTAACTTCATTTGAATTCCTTGGCAATTCCGATAAGTGGGCGTTGAGAGTGATCGTAATTATGATAATATTGCATACCACGAACATGATGAGAGTGTCCGAAGCATTGAATGAATTTATAAGATTACTGGGGAGAGACAAATCTGCCCGCCAAAACAGTGCCCATAACAGCATTACCGAAACCATTCCCATGATCATAACAACGGCAAAACGTTTCATTTGTTTGATCTCCATATTCTCCTTTGCTGCTGCTGCTCCTAGTGCCATTAATGTACTCTGCCTTCTGTACAAAGGGAGAATTTAAAGAATAGTGAAGTGGGCAGCAAGCAACGGAAATTTCCGGGAAATAGACGTATCGCTGGCCAGGTCTACATAGTCATGTCGTGTTCATTGAGGTCAAGAATCAATAAATTCTCGTATGGCTGCCCAAATCTACATGCTCAGCTCATGTTTAGTGTTAATTTTGTGTGTAATTTCAATTTTGTCGTTATCTGCGTGAGACTTTATTGATTCCAATTTTCTGAATAGACCTCCACCATTTTCGCAGCTGTTTTGGAAAAAATAAAAAAAAATGAACAGAAATATTATAAATATTCAACGCGAGACCCGAAGATTCAAGAAATGAATGCGTTCGAACAACAATAATATTAGTAAATTTGCAAATGTACTTTCTTTTACTATTAATGACAGCTTTCCTTAAAAAGAAACTTGGGCGTTTACCAACATTCTTCGGCATTTAGATGACGATGGATTGATTGATAGGTGGAGTTCACTTGTAATATAATTAATAATTTACTGAAATAAACAACAACTTCATGATGCGTGGAGTACACTCTTCAGAAGCATTCATTCTCGAGAGGAAAACGAGTAAATTGCGTCGATTCTATTCAGAAGCATTCACTTTGGAGAGAGAAAAAGCAAATAGCGTCGATTCTCTTGAGAAGCAATCATTCTCGAGAAGGAAAAATGTAAATTGAGGGATTGTGTCAATGTTAAAGAATTCATTTAATCTAACATGTGCTTGACCGTTAATATAGTTGACTGAGCATGTGTCAATTTGCAATGTCAACAAATTTAATCTATTAGGTGTCTGGCCGTTATATACAGTTTGACAACAGAAAATTAATCATTTATAGCGTATTATGGAATTATCAAAAAATATTTGTAATATTATTTTAAATACTAAAAATTTAAGGGAGGCAGATTATTGATCATCATAATTATATTAAAATTTATCAAGGTTTATTTAGGTTTTTTTTTTAAAAGAAGGTAAAAGATTTATCTAAATTTTTTAACATTTTACTTTTATTCTTGTTTGGATGTCTTGTTAAAAAGCAATTTATGCATTCCTAACGGCTTTTGATTTAAACGAAGTTTAAATATATGGCTCAGTTTACAATTTCCTATTTAATTCATAGGAGGCATTTGTTTTATGCTTTCAGATATTTACTTTTTATTTAATAAAAAAATAATATAATTTTAATCTGTTTTCTATTTAGAAATTTCCTATTATTGTATATAATTTTTCTCAATCAAAACGTAACATATTACTTAGCTACTAAAATAAGTAAGAATTTTCTTAAGCTAAATGGATATTTCATTAAAAATAATTTAGAAATTGTTTTAAGGTAAGTGCAGCTCTTTCCCGAATGGCCCTCCTTGCCATCCAGGTTTTTTTTTCAATTTATTTTATTTTATTTTTTAAATGATTTATGATATAATGTTTAGTTAAATTTGTAATATTTTTTATTTTAATGTTTAATTTTTTTGCATAGTTCGGGTTTTAGCTAGTGTTAAAAGCAATTTTAGAAAATCTCTTGGCGTCCATGTTGTATAACTTCTTCTTGACATAAGATATCTAGTCATAGCTATGCTTTGAATGGACAAAAGACATGCTTTAGTAAAGAGGATAGGGTAGGGAGTATTTCCTTTAATATTGAGGTGGTAGGTTATAAATTGCTTTTAGATCTATTCAATATTTCTACATGGCTCCATGTCAAATAATAGGAGTGATGAGAGTCTAAAATATTATCTTTCTCTTTATCCCAAATCCAATGATTTGTCGATTTATAATTGTTCTTAACCCTATGGTAAGCTTTCCAATCTCTACCTATCCCTTTCTCAATTCTATATTTCAAATTGAGTTTATGATGGAGTCAACTCCTACATTTTTGTATGAAGGAACTTCCTTAAAAAAATGAGATATTGTCATAAACGAAGGTATGATAGGTGATCATTTTGGATTTAATTATCGTGCAGTTTGGATTTAGTTATTAATGGCCATACCCATTTTAGAGAAAAAATCTTCGAAGATTTTGAGTTGCTTTCCAAGATTGCAACAAATTCTTGCCAAAACAAAAATATCATCAACATAAAGGAGAAGAGTTATGACCAGACTAGTAAGTGTGGGGCCAACACAACTTGCATCTTGCAAACACTCTTATAGCTTATCAACCTATATGCCAAATAGGGTAGTTGGTAAGAGACACCATTGCTTGACTTTAATATTGCATTTAATTTCTTCTGAAGAAACCTCAATTGTGTTAAGCTTGGAAATAACATTTTCATACAACGTTGTCACAACAATCCTCAATTTAGAGTAACCATTATCTCTTCTAGCCTCTTCCATAACTTTATTTTACAGACAATGTCAAAAGGTTTTCTCAAGTCAACAAAAAATAGAAGAGATCATGTTTATTATCATAAGAGTAACAAAATGATCCATGGTTGAATGATATCTCCTAAACCGACCTTTGCCTTTACCTCTTTTACCATGGATTTCAAGCCTAAGGCTAATCTCCTTTTAAAAAATAAGGCAATACAACGTGGATAAAATCCGGCTAATCATAATGGTCATGTAATTATAGAGAATATGTGTATCCTCACTCTTAAAGATAGGTACAATAAGGCTCTACATCCAAGGTGTTATAGGCCATTTTGTCACATTTGGTAAATAGGCCTCCAAATGGGTCAATCAATATACTTTGACCTCCTTTTCACCATCCTTGCATAAAGCCCTAAGCATCACTCATTCTAATCCCTGAGCTTCTATCTGGAAACACCTTGTTTCAGTTATTTTAAGGACCAATGCTTCCTCACCTCCTACTAGACAACATTGACTACCAGGTTGCTCCACTATGCACTTATGCTAGTCACCAGTAGGTTTCTCAATCTTGGGGTGTGTTGATTCTAGAAATTTGGAAAAAGAGAGAGAATTCTGAAGCCTCTTCTTCCAGAAGCTTCCAGGATCTGCTGTAACCATTTAGCTCATATAAAATTTTCAAATCGTATGCTATCCTACCTTAGAGTTTTCATCCCTTATCCCTTGTGCTCATCCTCCCATCAAGAGTGGATTTCAAGCCCTAATTGGTAAAAGGATAAGAATTCATGAACTACCTCCTTCACCTATATATATACTGCCATCCACAGACAAGGGGTTGACATTTGGAGAGTGATTCTACCCTTATGCTATTGTTGTGAGATATATCATTCCATGCATTAGTGTGATTAGAGGTGCACTTTGTGGCAAGGAAATGACAAGTCAACTTGGAGGAGCTCTTTTACAGGATCAACACCTATTTTTGGTTGTAACTTGTTAGGATCCTATAATGTAGGAATCAAAGTGTGTTTGTCTCTTACTATTCATCTTAGGGGTCTGTTTGTAAATTTTAGCCTATGAGTTGCTATGTGTCATAGTCTAAAAGTCTGTATGAAAAGAGTGTAAAAAAAGCTAAGGTTTTGTAAATATATGTGTTGTAAAGGAGGTCTTTGAACCCAAAATAAAATTTGCAAGAGTCTAAAGTCCATGAGGGGGTCATACTTTCAAAATTGTACTTATGGAGGGAAAATGAGTGATTATGAGGGTTCAAGGGGTTAATTCATGAGGTTTCATTCATCACAAGTCAAGTATGAAGCCATGTCAGTTAGGTTCAGTTAGTTAAATTTTGTTATGGGTTTGTTAGTGGTGTGTACTTATCATCATTGGAAGATATCCTCATGTCACCTCACTTCCTACTCAAAATATCATCATCATCCCTTATTCACTTGAATCATTAATTATATTGAGTCTATTCAAAGTGGATCTTCCTTCTTTCACCTACCTTCAAACAACAACTTAAACTTACCCTTTTGATCCTCACAACCAACATAAGATCAAGTAAGATTTCATTCACTTGAATAACTGAGTGAAACCCTAGTGAGAGAGCCCTCTCCAAGGCTGACAAAGCTGGATCCTACCCTAAAAGTGGTTTGTGGTTACCTCTACAATTTCTCTCCTCATCCTAGGGAAATTTAGGGAGTGCTAACATATTGGCGTCGTTTCCAAGGAACCAAAAGTTCCATATTCTCCAGGAAAGATCATCAAAGTTTCATATATGGTTGTTGATGGTGGACATCAGTCAGACATATGAAGACTAAACCATTCACCTAGCAACTCCAATCAATTTTCATCCTAATCCAAAGATTCCACTGGCAGTAGGATTCAAAAAATTTAGTTTTACTAGCAACTTTACTGGCTCGAGATGGATCTTAGATCTGCAAGGTATGCCCCTATGCATCATATTCATATTCCTAGATTTCCAAACCGTATGACTTGTGTAGATTGGAAAACTTACTCGCCAAAATTCAGAGATCATAAAGGAGATGATGTCACTCTTCATTTGGTTAAGTTTCACATGCATGTGCGTAGACTTAAGGTTCAATTCATGAAGACTTCTTGATGAAGATTTTCATGGCTACCTTGGAGGAAAAAGCGAGATATTGGCATGAAGGTTTGCCACTTGGGAGCTTGTATTCCCTTAAATATTTTCATTTAGTATTTTTTGAAAAATACAAAGAATCTCATCCTTCTTTCTCATTGGTTGAGAATTGTTGTGACCATTTTGAGGATTTCATTCAAAATATGGAAAATTCTTATGGCGATGAAGAGTTCATGGATGAAGAAATCTTGGAAGCTTTGTATGAGAACCCTTTTCATCACCAAGAAGAAATGGTAACTTCTCTCTTGCCAAAAAATGAAATAGATCAACATCCTGATGTAGAAACTTATGATCTGTCTTCTGAATTTGAAGAAAATTTACAGCAGTGTTGTCAGATGTTAAGTCACCAAGAGAAAGAACAAGATAGATAACCAAATTTTTCATCAACCCTTTTATTTCCTTCGTCTTTATTCGAAGAATAATTTTATCAAACTATCGAGTTTTGAAATTGAAAACACTAAGCTCACTTTAGATGAAGATGAAGGTTTTGTCCATGAAAGCAGTAATCTAAAAAATTACAGCTACACTCAAATATTACAAGAGGATAATGAAGAGAAAATTGTTTTAGAATCCTTGGATAGTGCATAATCTATTCATGATTATACATCTCTTGAATTGACATATACTGAGTTTCTGATATAATGCTTCCTTCCTCTTGCCGATCACCAAGTAAATGTAACTAATCATGCTTTTGAAGGTTCTTTGTTGTTCTATTCGAATCAAGAAGGGAAGGATATCTTTTGTTTTCTCCAAGTCAACAAGAAGTAATTTTCCATGTTTTTCAAGATCCCGTGGCTAGTCTATTACAATCATTAGAGCAAAAGAACACTGTTGTATCTATGGATCATGAAGAGGTTTTCACTGGAAAGTTTGCGTTTCCATTTTTTGAGTCTTTCTTTATGCTTAGAGAAGCTGAATGCAAGATTCAATCAAGTAGCCATTTGCTTGATTGGCTACTTGGAAGGATCATTTCACTTGATTGTATAGTTATATTCAACAAGTTAGAGTGAGTAGGTGTGTGGATAGGCTCAGCCCTCTAAGCATCTTTTTCAGTAGTGTGAATTTTCAACAATTTTTCCTGGTAGTTTGGTATTATTTTTCTGTACTGCAAGTGTTGATGGCTATCATCAGAATTTTAAGCCCAAAGTGAAGGCCCCGATATTTCGATGATCTAATGCTATATGAAATGTAAAAAAAAATTAGTCATAGTCCATTTTAGTCATTTTGATTTGGATTCCATTTCCCAATCGTTCAGGCTACTAGTTTGCGGTGTTCTTGGCACCTCACAGGGAGGCTTCCATCCCCATTAGAGTCAATGTTAGGATCCTATAATCTAGGGATCAAAGTGTGTTTGCCTCTTACTATTCATCTCAGGGGTCTGTTTGCCAATTTTAGCCTATGAGTTGTTATGTGTCATAGTATAAAGGTCTATATGAAAAGAGAGTCAAAAGAGCTAAGGTGTTGTAAATATACATGTCGTAAAGGGGGTCTTTGAACCCAAAATCAAATTTGTGAGAATCTAAAGTCCATCAGGGGGTCAAAATTTCAAAATTGCACCCATGGAGGGAAAAGGAGTGATTATGAGGGTTCAAGGGGTCAATTCATGGGGTTTCATTCATCAAAATTCAAGTATGAAGCCATGTCAGTTAGGTTCAATTAGTTAAATTTTGTTATGGGTTTGTTAGTGGTGTGTACTTATAATCATTGGAAGATATCCTCATGTCAACTCACTTCCTTCTCAAAATATCATCATCATACTGTATTCACTTGAATCATTAACTATACTGAGCCTATTCAAAGTGGATCTTCCTTCTTTTACCTACCTTTAAACAACAACTTAAACTTACCCTTTTGATCCTCATAACCAACCTAAGATCAAGAAATATTTCAGTCACTTGATTGACTAAGTGAAACCATAGTGAGAGAGCCCTCTCTAAGGCTAGTGGGGTTGGATCCTAGTCTAAAAGTGGTATGTGGTTTCCTCTAGAAATTCTCTTCTCAGCCTAGGGAAATTTATGGAGTGATATCATAACTCACTCCACTTCTATTAATGAAAAGATTTATTTGCTTTCATATATATGATGTTATTGTTTCATATATTTCAATACCATGTTGATATATTGAATAAAATAATTAGATGATGCTAAATAGATTTTGTGGATCATTGGCTTGTTTCACCTTACTACGAAGGTTCTAATAATAATGATCAAAGCTAGGATTGGAGTGTTGAAGCTAAGGAAGGAGTGAAGCATGCGATAGATTACAGGTAGGCTTCATCCCATTATCTATTTAGTTTAAGGAAAACATTAGCCCCTTTGTCTTTCTGTTGTTCTAGGTGAGTCCACCAGGCCTAGGGAAGACACTTCTATCCGCAGTCATAGATTCTGCATAACAAATTGGTAACCATATTGGCAAACAATGTATTCCCTTGGTGGTTTCTTTGTCCATTGTGCTTTTCTTACCTCTTCTTCAAACCTTTACTACCTTATTCAGTTAAGAAAAAGCCTAGGAAGACCTTTCATTGAGTCTTAATTGTAATCCTTGTGTCAGAACTTTGCATCCCTAGAAAAATGCACCCTATGGTCTTCTGACAGAGCTATATGCCAACTGAGCCTTATCTGTGCCTAGGTTGCATAGCACTAGTGCCTTCTTTGCACCCACGTTGGCCCCTATTCATGCCAAAGTTTGTCTTTTCCTTGATTTTCTCTCTGATCAATCTTGTTCCAGCTTCTCTTCCTTGAGTATCTGAGTGTCTTGTGGTCCCTTTGAAGCCTCCATTTGGTTTGGTTTGCTTTTGTTTTAATACCTTTGGTAAGTTTTTTCTTAAATATTTTCCTTTGTTCTTATCATTAGGTTGTTTGCAAACTAATTTTGTTTGATCATTGTCTGCTTAGATGAATTGGTGTTCTAGTCATTGTTCTGAAATGCTTGTTTGAATAAGTAATTAGGCTTTGCATATTAGTTTTCTTCATTTTCAAAAATTAAGAGGCTTGAAAAGAAAAGTCTTTGCATTGGCATTTAGGGTTTTATGTGTGAATCAAAATTGGATCAATTGCATTGAAAAGGGAATTGCATTTTGCACATTATTTGTTGCATATTGTTTACTGCATACTCTTTGTCTCTTCCCTTAGATATATTTTCATTGAATGAGAAATATTTCATTTCCTCATGCTATTTTGCATTTTAGGATATTTAGGTGACATTTTCAGTGAGCCCAAAAATTGGAACTTAATTCAAGATAAACTATAAAATTTATTGAATCAACCTAAGGAGCATTTGTAACATTAACACAAAAATTTAGAGGTCTAGGCTAGAGAAATGTTTTGACATCATTGAACGTAGGAGATTTCTTTGTTTTTCCAGCGTTGTATCCCGAGGGTGAAATCTCGTTCCACATACGTGAGTGTATAGAATTGTTCTCCACATACCTTTGGGTATAATGGATGATGCTCCACGTATGTAAAGTAGATGGGAATTCTCTCATCGAATGACTATGCATTAGAAAACACTACTATGCACTACACTTCCACGTACCATCGAGTATAATTTAGAAGTCCCTATAGGTTGCTATCCTTGCCATAACCGAGTCAGATGCCTTGTGTGCCATGATAGACTGAACACAACATTCAAGGAGATTGCCTGTATGTACATTAAGTCCTTGGTCTCCCCATATGTGATCTTACATTTTATTACTGGTTAAAATTTTGAAAATTGGCTGCTTGATGACGGATATGATGAAACTATGGTGGCTTTTAGTATACCCTTCACCTCGTTAGGACCAACTACAATGTTTAGCTCAAACAATTCCTTTGGTGTAGTCACATCAAATTCATCACGTAGTTAAACAATCGCAGCAGTGAAATTTATTAGAATTATTTTTAACTCATTTGTGATGAAAAAGTTTGCACATATCTGGTAGAAACTAGGTCTTTGACAGCTACAAGTAGCTCATGGATTTTGCAACATAGTGTTAAGTGCTTCGGATGTGGAGGGAAAGCCAATCCGTTTGTGTATACGATGCTAATTCCCCCTAATATGATTGAGATCGAAAGGTTGGAAGAGGCAAATGTCATGGGAATGATATGATTTTGTCATGAGGAACTCGAAATTTTCTTTAGGAATCTATAAAGCAACTTTGATTCCCAATCGCCATCCAATGCATTTGTGATACGATGTGGCTGAGGATGAAATAGGGCAGGTGTCCCTTTGAAGCAACTTGTGACCATTGAGGTGGAGTTGCTGTGACTATTCGTTGATATTTTGTTTGCAAATCCGTTCATTCTTAATCCGATCAATATTGTTTGAGTTATTAGTGTTTTTTGGCCTCCGTCATTCATTTGCACAACCTTATTCAGAGATTGTCATACCTCATCAACCATGGGGAGAGTTTGAGTTGAATAATGACTGCTTTAGCATATTAGAAGCTGTGAGTCAAAGCAACATTGAAGTTATAAATGTGTTGGGGTCGAACTCCTGGAGGTGCATTAAAAATCAATATATTGCAATGCTTGGTTCATCTCATTCTTTGTGTGTTGATTAAAACATCATCATATGTGCGTTGGTCCATTCATATGCCTCTATTGTTGTTTCATATGTGAGTATATATGATATATGCATTACTACTCTATGTGTTAAAGTTTGTGCCTAATTTAAGCATCAAATATATTGCATGTTGATCGAGCTCTCCATATTTCTTGGTCTATATTTGTGCATTGAAGATGACCTTAATTATATGGGTTTACAGTTGTGATTAGTTTTCATTCTAACTTGTTTTCTAATCAAAAGAATTCTCTTTTCAAGGTTAAAAAAAACACCCATCAACAACCAAAAAATGATAAAATCACTAAGGTTGAGGAAGATTCATATTCAATTCCTAATGCAACAACAAATTTGCATGCAAAAGAAGAAATTTAGTCTACACTTCCCAAGCCAATAATTAGACATTAGGAAGAGCTTGTCCATAATAGGCATATAACAGGTCTTGGATATGATAAAGAGGTTTCCTTTCATATTCCGAATTACTCAAATCCCATTCAATTTCAAAGTGATGGATTCCTTCATGACAATTCGCCTTCAGCTATTCCAAATTCTACTCCTCTTCCACAACAACAACAATAGATTTTGAAATTCCAACACTATGACTGAGTTGGCCATATGAAAGATCATTGTTTTGATATTCATCCATGTAAGCACTCTCATAAAACTAATCATTCTTCAAACAAATTCTTCAAAAACAAGCCTCCTGCAAGAACAAAGATTCATCTTGGATGGATCGCTTCTTAGAAATGGGCATCAACAACCAAGAAGATATTTCAATCATATGTCCAAAATTGTTCTAGAGTATTGAATAGTCTTGCAGTTGAGTTTTCTCGATCATCTCACCTTGTATATGATAGGGGGGAAGTGGTGATCATTTACAAGCTTCAAAGCCACATTAAGTGAGCCTGAGCCACAACTTGCCATACCAGATTTAGAGTTGTAGCCAGAGACAAAGATGCCCCTGAGCATGCCTTTAGTTGGTGATACCTCTTCAAAGAATTGGGGACACTTCCTCTAGCAGAAGACTTCAGCTTCTTCCCAGTTTTGGAAGAGTTCCTGGAATTGCATTAAGCACTCCAGAGTTGGTTGTCATCCTTAAACCACCATGGGTTGATGTTGGGTTGTGTTATATTCTTTCCACGGCTAGCCCATGTGGTTAATCGGGGGGTTATAGGGGGGCCGGAGTGCCCCCTTCATTGTGATAATTGCATAGTGGGGGGGTCAGAGGGGTTTGAGGGGTGCAGGCAACCGCAAAATTTTTCTTTTTGGACCCTATATTAGGTTGGGCAGACCTACCTATGGTTTTGTGCATGATTTTCACACATGGTTTTAGACGTGATGGTTTTCGGCCCATGGTTTTGGATGTGATGGTTTTTTAATCCATGGTATTGGATGCTTTGACATGTATAAATATGTATTGTAACATTGAAAGGAATATAATGAAAAATCAAGCTGGTAGTCCCCGTTTTGGGATCCAGGGGAAAATATTTGTGTATATGTGTTTTATGTGTTATGCTCTCGTATTGTTTATTTTCTGTGTTCTAGAATTCATATGCAGGTAATTTCTGTATGGGGTTAAAACCTACATTTTGTATCAGAGGCTTTTTGGCTTCAAGGGGATGTCTTTGTTGCTGAGGGGTTTCACTCGGGTCTGTGGTAGACCCTGTTCAGTGGGAGATCTACGGGATCGATTCTAGTGGTGAAAGAAGATGGCGAGTAGTGGAAAGATAGAGATCAAGAAATTTAATGGTCAGAGTTTTGAGTTATGGAAACTCAAGATGCAGGATTTGTTGGTGGATAAAGATCAATTGATCGTGGTAGATCTAGGTAATAAACCAATGGGAGTGTCTGATGAAGAATGGAAGAAGTTGGATTGGAAGGCAAAGAGCACAATATGATTGTGTGTCTCAGATTTAGTATTGTTGAATGTATCAGGAGGAAGCTACGGTGAAGGCTTTGTGGGACAAGTTAGGGACTTTGTACCAATCTAAGTCTCTAGTGAATAAACTGTTCATATGAAAAACGCTATATAACATGAGGATGAAAGTTGGAGACTTGGTGACAGAGCATCTGAACTCATTTAATACTGTGGTAAGTCAGTTATTATCTGTTGATATTAAAATTTCAGATGAAGATAAGTGCATCAGTTTGTTGTGTTCCCTACTGGATTCATGGGATAGTTTGGTTATTGCAATAGGTAGCAATACATATGCCTTGCAGTTTGATGAAATAGTCTCATCCTTGCTGACAAAGGAGATGAGATGAAAAAATATGGAGAGCCAAAATGGTGATGACTTGTCTGTACGAGGAAGGTCCCAGAAAAGAAACAAAAATAAGTCATCGAGTGGGAGATCTAAATCTAGAGGGAGATCTAAATCTCCAGGAAAACATGTAAAGGTGGTGTGTTGGAAATGTGGAAAGGAAGGGCACTACAAAAGGGACTGTAAATCTAAAGCTCCTGACAAAGGAAAGGGATCTAATGATGTTCCTTTTGCAAAGGCGAAAACCACCTTAGATGAAGGTGGGGATGTGTACTTGGCTTCTTCAAGTACACATGTAGATCATGAGGCATGGTTGATTGGCTTAGGTGCATCCTTTCACTTCACTCCCCATAGAGAGTGGTTCTGCGAGTATGAGAAATACGATGGTGGTGATGTATTCTTAGGGGATGATAGGAAGGCTAGAACCATTGGTCGCGGAAATGTAAAGTTGAAGTTGCAAGGTGGAAGGGTTAGAACACTTCCGGCTATTCTGCATATTCCTGCATTGGCTAGAAATCTGATTTCTGTAAGCAAGCTGGATGATGCAGGTGTAAAAACAATGTTCAAGAAGGATACCTGCAAAATGGTTCGGGGAGCACTGGTATTGATGTGGGGAGTTCGGATTGGAACTCTATACAAGCTTCAAGGTAGCACTGTTATTGATGGGTGCAATAGTTCTATGGTTCTTGAAAGTGGAGCATAAAATCTAGTGGTCTCTGGAGAAAAGACCATGCTATTGCATCAAAGATTTGGACATATTGGAGAAAAGGGCCTTCAAATACTTCATGGTAAAGGTATGGTAGAAGGTATGAGTAATAGCTCTCTGGATTTTGATTTCTGTGAACATTGTGTATATGGGAAGTAGAATCAGGTGAGTTTCCCCTCTGGTAGTAAGAGGGCGAAACAAATATTAGAGCTTTTGCACAGTGATGTGTTTGGACCTGTGAAGGTTCCATCACTGGGTAAGTCTGTGTACTATTTATCATTTATAGATGAATTCTCAAGGAATACATGGATACATTTCCTTAAGAAGAAATCTGAAGTCTTTGATAGGTTTAAATAATTTAAGGCTCTCCTGGAAAATCAGACAGAGAAGAAGATAAAGGTGTCGAGGACAGATAATGGTGGAGAGTTTTGTAGCAAGGAATTTGAAGAATTCTGTAAGAAGTGTGGTATATCATGAAAAAAGACTAATCCATGTACACCTCAACAAAATGGAGTCACAGAAAGAATGAATAAGACGCTGATGGAAAGGGCAAGAAACATGCTCAGTGGTGCTGGGTTAGGACAGGAATTCTAGGCAGAGGCGGTGGATATTGCATGTTACCTGGTCAACAGGTCACCTTCATCAGCGTTGGAGCATAAGACTCCACAAGAGGTATGGACTGGTAAGAAACCCTCTCGTTCACATCTAAGGGTTTTTGGATATGATGCATATGTACATGTTCCAAAGGAGAAACAAACCAAGTTGGATAGTAAATCTGAAAAGCGCATCTTTATTGGGTATAAGGATTGTTTAAAAGGTTATAAGATTTGGAAACTAGTAACAAGGAAGGTTGTGTACAGTCGAGATGTGGTGTTCAAAGAGGTGAAAGATGTTATTAAACATGAATTCCAACCAAAGGAACCTGAGAAGATAGAGTTTGATCTAAAGGAGGAAGAATTAGACTCTACAACATAGGAGGAATCAGAAGATGAAGAGCCACAAACTCCGGGTCTGAGAAGACCAGTTCGAGAAAGAAGGTAGCCAGAAAGGTATAATCCATCTGATTTCTATTCAAATTTTGCTTTATCTATTACTGACTATGATCCCATAACTGTGAAGGAAGCAGTGGATTCAGAGGATGGAAAAATCTGGAAAGAGGCCATGGTTGATGAAATGGAATCTTTGCACAAAAACGAGGCTTGGGATCTGGTGGAGTTGCTGGCTGGAAGGAAACCCATTGGAAACAAATGGATATTCAAGAAAAAGACAAATGCAGAAGGAAAAGTGGAGAAATACAAATCTCAGTTGGTAGCAAAAGGTTATTCCTAGGTGCCAGGAATTGATTTTGGTGATATTTTTTCTCCTGTTGCCAAGGTAACTTCTATTAGATTACTTCTATCTGTTGCTACTGCTTTTGATTTTGAGGTAGAACAGATGGATGTGAAGACAGCATTTCTTCACGGGGATTTGGAAGAGGAAATCTACATGAAGCAACTTGAAGGCTTTGCAGTGAAGCGTAAGAAAGAACTGGTATTCAAGTTAAAGAAGTCTCTGTATGGGCTAAAACAATCACCAAGGATGTGGTATCAAAAATTTGATACATTATACGAGGATGTGGCTTCACTAGAAGCAAGCAGATTACTATGTATTTTAAATTAATTGGTGAC
>APFE030569114.1:568-15610 GCA_000404065.3 Pinus taeda
AGGGGCATGTTGGGTCCCTATAATACTAGTGATTACCCCATACTATTGTAGTTGTACCCCTTATTAATATTGTTGTACCCCTATTGTCCCCATATTGTTATTACTGTGCCCCATAGAATCCCTCTATTGTTATTTTTGTGGCTTTATATTATTATTGTTAGGTCGGCTGGCTTATATTGTGACTCAGACTCCTATATATAGAAAGGATGTTTTTTCATTTGTATCATCCAAGAATTGTTCATTTATGTAATGTAAAGGAGGTTGCCCCCTCGAAGAGGCTGAATTCTAAGGCGTTCATCTATCTTTTCTATCTTTTCTTGAGCTGGTTTCATAACATTTTTGGTGAAGGGAAAGAAAGAACTAATATGCAGGTTAAAAAATTCTTTGTATGGGTTAAAATAGTCACCAACGATGTGGTATCATAAATTAGATACATATATCTAGGGACTTGGCTTCAACAGAAGCAAAGCATATTACTGTGTGTATTTTAAATTAAATGGTGACCATGTTATTTCTCTTGTCTTGCATGTGGATGATATGTTGCTAGTTGGAAATGATAAAGAAATTATCTAGGACTTGATGACCGAATTGTCCTCCAAATTCGACATGAAGGACCTTGGTGCTGCAAACTATATTTTGGGCATGGAAATTAAATGAGATCGAGAATAGAGGAAGCTTTGGTTAAACCATAGGAAGTATGTCGAGACAATACTCTACAGGTTTAATATGAAGGATAATAAACTGGTAAAGGTTCCTCTTCTTGTAGGTGTAAATCTATCTGTTGGATAGTGTCCCAAGACACAAGAAGAAGAACAGGACATGTCTCGTGTTCCATATGCAAGTGCACTTAGTAGCCTAATGTATGCAATGGTCTATACTAGAACATAAATTACACATGTAGTTGGAGTATTCAGCAATTTTATGTCAAAACCAGGGAAGGAGAATTGGACAACAGTGAATCAGGTTTTCAAGTATTTGTGTGGCACTAGTGATTATGTTATGTGCTACCAAGGAAGACTAGGATTGGATAGATTTTTGGATATTTGTGGCTTTGTTGACATAGACTGGGTTGGAGATCTAGATCGGAGAAGGTCTACAAGTGGGTATCTGTTTAACCTATTTGGAAGTGTAGTTAGTTGGATCAGTAAGAGATAATTTGTACTGGCACTTTCAACTACAGAGGCAGAATACATGGTAGGCATTGATGAAAGAAAGGAAGCAGTTTGGTTGTAGTCATTTTGTTCAAGTATGGGGTTAGTACAATGAGATATAAGGATAGACTGTGACATCCAAAGTGTAATTTTCTTGGCAAAGTACCCTACTTATCATTCAAAGACAAAGCACATTTATCTTCAGCATCACTTTGTGAGGGATATGATTGAGGACAAAAAGGTGTTTCTGTTAGAGGTGGACACTTTGAAGAATGTTGTAGATAAATTGAAAAAGTCTGTGAGCACTAAAAATTTTCCTTGGCATAGAGAAACATTGGGTGTTACAGGGTTGGACCAATGACTATGCTCTCAAGTGACTCTTTGTGTGGAAAAGAAAACAAGAAGTGGGAGAATGTTGGGTGTGTGTTAAACTCTTTCCATGATTAGTCACACGCATAGGGGGGTCACACGGGGGGCGACAACCTCCCATGTTCATTGCATTGGGTGAAATAGGGGGTTTTCACATGAGGTCTGGGGCAGCGCCTCTAAAAAAAAAATTGGACCTTATATTAGGTGGGTATACCTACCTATAGTTTTATGGATGAGTTTTGCACATGTTTTTGGGCATGATGGTTTTCTTCCCATGGTATTTTGTAGATCCAGTCAAGGGAAATATGGTTACATTCTAATCCAGGGTTAATGGATTGGGGTTTATGAATGTTTCAAGATGTATATACATGTATTGAAACATTGAAAGGAACATAATGAAAAATCAATCTTGTAGTATCATTTTTGGGGTCTAAAGAAAAATCTGTGTATTTTTTTATATTCTCCTCATTGCTTATTTTTGGTTTATAGAATTCATATGTTGGTAATTTATGTACAGGGTTCAAACCTACATTATTGATGAAGGTGAGTTGGTTTAGCCTCAAGATGGCCCAGTTGGTTCTTTTGGTTTGAGTCCCACATTCATGCTTGGAATATGGCATGGGGGTGATTAGCTGAAGAGAGATTTGGATCAGCCAATCTGTGGTCGGGTGGGACATGGTAGTCCCATACTGGGTTGGATTTTGCGTTCATTAATAAGATCTTATTTCCTTGGTATCTTATTTGTAAATGTACTAGTTTATATTTGTATTCTATGGCTAATATATCATTGATATTGATGTTGTTATTATGTTGGTTATAAGCATGTAATACACAATGAGGATGTATGGAGATCCTCATGTTTTGATTTGTAAATGAATGAAAAATGTATATATGACTTAATAGATGATAATGCAACTAATTATATAAGGGAATGATGATTTTTTATCGATTCTCATATACGTAAGAGACACCTATGCTGATATCTATTATTTAAACCTATAATTTACATATTTTTGACATGTTTGACGAAATTCTTCTCATGGTTAGTAGGGGTTTAGTAAGGTCCTCATTCAAGTAATTCAATTAATATCATTATTTTATTGTTATCTTTCAATTCTTAAAGTGCCATGGAGTTCTGGGTAGCGTCCTGGGCTCTAGGCCTGAAAAAATGGCACAAATCTTGGAACCATAGACACAAGACCAAGGATAAAAATCCCCAGACGTACCCATGCCTTGCTATGAGAGTAAATGGAGCCTCTTATATGCACCCTTTTCCATAATGAGGGAGCATCCATGGGTTTAAAGGTATAAAAATTGAGTGGGACCCAGGGACTAGTCATGGGGATGGTTGGGAAGGCTTCTGGGAGGCCCGTAGCAAGTATAGAAGGTTTGTGTTATGGGTTTCGATTGATTCCACTTCCTTAAGGTCATTAATGAGGTTTAATGCCATTATAATGGCCTCTCACACATATTTACCCCAGTTGAATTGTTAATTGGGTAGATGTGGGATGAGGGTGTTACAAGGTGGTATCAGAGTGGGTTGCACTCTCTTTGGGTCATATATGGTACCACATAGTGGTATCAAAGTGGATTTTTCTCCCTTTGGGTCATATATAATACCATAGAGTGGTAACAAAGCATGGTTCAGACCTCAGACTAGATGGGTGGTGTGTTGGTCATGCATTTCTGTTGATTGCATATGTGTTCCTTATGCTTGTAGTCCATGTGCTTGTTGAATTGCATGGTGTTGATCATGGTTATAGTGATGTTTCCATGTGAGGTTTGATGGTGTTGTTGTGGGATGTGTCATCATGAGTGTATGGTTATATATGTATTTTTTATGCATTTTGGTGTCTATATGTTGTTATGCATGCATTTCCATGGTTATGGGTATGCGTGTATGGTAGGTCAGACATGCATTGTGAGGTCATTATATGGATTTTAGGTCATCATGTTGTTGTCAGCTATTATTATGTTGATATGTTGGCTGAGATAGAGTAGGAGATGTATATCATAAGAGTGAGATTGCAACACTAGACTTTGAGGTAAGAGTAGATCATCATATATTTTTCTATGGTGGGTATGCAAGTATGTCATTAATGGTTGTTATAATAATTAGGGTTAGCTATATACTTTTCCCTTTATTTTTGTTATGGTTATTGTATGATAAGTTATAGTTGATTAGTGTAGTCATATGCACATGTGTCATATAGTCATGCATGATATTAACATGTTGTTGTATGCATTGTTGTCATACACATGACAGTTATGTTCATTGCATTGAAGATATTGATGTTACATGGATCACGCCAACCTGGATTGGTCTATGCGGATGATTATGGTTATGGTACTCACATAGGAGTCAACTTATTTGTGATAGTGTGTTGTACTAATCCAGACTAATTATGCATATGTGATTGTTGTGCATGAATGACAATTTTTTATGAGCTTACGATGTGAACATGTTAGCTAGTTACTGTTATGGATATCATGAATTTATTTATGTTTGAGTTGATACATTATAAATTTATATTGTGCTAATATAAATTAATTGTGTAGACAAGAGAGTATCCCTTGAGATACATCAAGGTATGAGCTTGATTATGGTGTATACTTGGTTCTTGATAGTTTGATTATGTTGTCTATTTGGTGTTTGTGTGTTTGACTATGTGATCAAGTTGAATTATGTAACATGGTACATTTACAGTCTGTTTGAGTGATTGATTAATTGCATGATATGAGTATGTGTCTATAAGATTGCATGATGAAATGATCTTGTTTTAAGATGGTTGTACTAACACATATGTGTTGAGATAGTTGATATATACTTGAGTGTAAGTAGGTGATAGTTGTAGAATTATGTATTATAACTAGTGAATGTGAGTTCATTATTGAGGATGGCATGGTTGTTAGATTTGGTAAAGGTTGATTCCAAATTCATAGACATGATGCCTTAATTTGTGGAGCATGTGACTAACATGTGTGAACAGTTCTAGGTAACATGCTTGGTATTAGCATGACAAGGTAATAGTTGAATTGCTTATATAACTAACATTGGGGTGATGCGATAGTACATAGTAAGACTAGATGGTAGAAAGGTAAAATGGTAAAGAAGAGAATTGTGTGAATATTCCTTTGACTATGTTCTGAAACTGAAAATCAAAATGAATGAATTCCTTGAATATAGGAAGTCTTCTTAACCTATATTTTGCCTGATATTATGTGGATATATGTAATATTCCTAAACATGTATTTGACAGATATATTAGTTAGTTTCTATCTATAGTTGGGTTCATCAAAAGAGTTGGAATACATTGAGGAGTGATATGTGCCGATGTACAATGTGGAAACATGTTTGGTAGAACAAGGTAAGATAACCGATATATTGTGATGTTTACTTATGCACTAATATTTGTGTGTTTATGGAAGTATGATGCAGGGGATTGCATGGAAAAAGAAACTACCATGAAATATTGAATAAGGCTTAGGTTGAATTTCCCTTGGAGGCATTGGGAACCCATAGGGTTGATTCATGGTGTTTCTTGAGAGTTTCATTACTTCAATATTTTTGGATTTTTTTTACCTTGATTTATGGTTTTTAATTGCATCTAGTGCAAGGCCTTTTCACTTTGTTTGTGATGTCATATTGCTATTGGTTTTCATGGTTTTCTCTTGTTTGATTCTTGTTTTTGTCTTCTATGTTTTGATTCTTGGGAATTGGTTCGAAAAAGAGGAAATTTAGTGGAGGTCAGGGAGAGATGAATGGGATGTAGCAAGCAATCTAAGACCCAGATGAAGATGGTGTATGTATAAGGGCAGCTGAAGGCAAGAGTATGAAAGACGACTGAGTTGGTTGGTTCCAATGGGATAAATGAACTATGGTAGATTAATCATGAGAAGGGTAATAAGAAAGGTAAAGTAAATTGATTTGAGGGATCAGATGCCTTGGCTATGTTGGGAATCTTTGTTCTCAATGTTGTGCATGTTGTGAATAGATCTAGGGAGTTCTCTTGACCTTAACCTTATGATATCTGGTAATTATGTTGTGATCATGATTATGTTGATGTCTATATATGTATACATGTATGTACCTATGTATGTATGTCATGTATAATGAGGTCATCATGGATCATGACTGTTTTTGTGCTAATGATCATATGTATATATGTATGTATGTTTTTCGTTTAACAAGGTCATAAAGAATCATTCTTGTGGAGGAATGAATTCTTACGCAGGCTAATGACATGAAGAGATTCTTGGTTCATGAGGAATCAAGTGGGAAGAGTAGCCTGACAGATCTCTAAGCTCAGTATCACATGGATATGAATTAATATCATGTGATTACACTATGTCTATGTTTTATGTTATGGACATGCTAATGTTGAGAGATACATTAGTGGAATGAAAACAACATGATCTGTGGTATGCTAGGATAAACATGGATAACAGAGAGACACAGGAAGCAAGGTTTCTTGGTTGAGGTAGTGTGGTCCTTGATGTGCAGTGCTATTGTTGTGTATATGTTGTGCACATTTTATATTTAGTGATTGTACCTATGGTGTTCTGTGCATATTTCATATGCAATGTTCGGTATATATGGTGCTATGTGCATGTTGGATATGTGGTGTTGTGTACATGTCGTATTGTGTGCATGTTCGATATGCAACATTGTGTTAATATGGTGTTATGCGCATGTTCGATGTGTAGTGTTGTGTAGATATGAATCTATGTACCTAGTGTATATGCAATCCTATGTACATATGTTGTTGTGTACATGTTGTGCAAATGGTACTATGTGCATATGGTGTCATGTGCATGATTGAACATATGGTGCTGTTTGCATGTGGTGCTGCGAACATGTTCTACATGTGGTGTTTGTCATGGGTGTGTGTACATGTCATGATGTGATGATGTGTACATGTGTTTCATGTACATGTCATGAATGTGGTACTGTGAAAATGTGATATTGTGTACACTTTTTGCAGGTGGTGCAATGTATATGTGGCATTGTGTATGCCTTGTGGAGGTGGTGTCATGTACATGTGATGTTGTGCACACGTTCTATCGGTTAGGTTGTCTAAAAGTGGTACTATGTACATGTTTTACATATGGTACTCATGTACATGTGGTATAGCGTGTGTGTCGTACATGTTGTGCTGTAGGTATGCAGTACTACATATGTGTATTGTGTAGTTGTGGCATCATGACATGTGTATTTGTTGTTTTGTACTATGTGTACCTATCCATATTGTGTGGTGTTGTACATCATGCATAAATGTATTGTCTTTTGATATACACTAGGTGTAGGTACATGTATTGTCTGGCATTGTACATCAGGGATAGATGTATGTATTGTGTTGTGTTGTACACTACGTGTAGGTGTATGTGTGGCGTGTCAGATGTAAGTGCATGTATTACATGGTGTTGTATGTTGTGTTTGGTTGTATGTCTGTGATGCACATTATATTTATGTTCACACAGTTGAGGAGAAGGCACTGGGTAATTTTCGGGCATGGAAACTAATCCGTTGTGTGTACGAAATAAAGACAAAGGTAGAAGCTAAGGATTGGTTAAAGGATAAGTATCTATATTTTATTTCAATTATTATGCATGTGATTTATGATTGTCGTCTATGATGTTTACATGTGATCTATAATTTTGGTTTCTGATGGTTACATGTGGTTTATGATTTTGATCTATGATGGTTTTGTTTTGAGTTAACTTGATGTGATATGTTTATACATGATGATTTGGTCAAAGATGCTAGTTTGACTTGTTGTGACAAGAAGCAAACCAAATCGGAAGTGTACTTTATTGAAGGGCCATCAATGAGGTATGACTTGAAGTTATTTCAATTTATTTTGAATCTAGTCTAAATTATGTGCCTGGTACAGGAAAGCATGAAATGCTAAGTTGGGTAGTCGAAATTGACAGCAAGAATTAACAACAAGAACAAAAGGAATGGGAAAAGGTAGTAATATGATGGTAAAGCACTTCAAGAAAAGGGCCATTATGGGACACTACTACCAAATTGTGTCCATTGATTTCCATGAGCATGCTATGACCGATATGATGGTTTGATGTAGGGATATGCCTTGGTTTTTGGACCATCCGATGTGAGGAAACCTTTCTACGGGATGGACTTCCTAAGATGGCGGTACCAGTGGAACTACTAGGGGTCAAGTCAAGTCCTTGTTCAAGTAATTCCATTGGTATCATTATTCTGTTGTTTCTTTTTAGTTATGAATGTGTCATGGAGTTTTGGCCAATGACCTGGGCTCTCAGACTAAAAATGTGGCACAAATTGTAGAGTCGCTGGCATAGGAATGAGGATAAAATTCCCGAGATGAACCCATGCCTTCTTTTGGGAGTGACTGGAGCCTCCCAGACACACCCTTTTCCATATAAATGGAGTATATAGGGGTATAATGGTCTAAAACCTTAGTGGGACCTAGGGACTGGTCATGGGGATGACTAAGAAAGCTTATGGGAGTCTTGTAGAAGGTATATAAGGTGTGTGTTGTGGGTTTCTAGTGATTCCACTTCCATAATGTCACCTACAAGGTTGAACCCCATTATAGTAGCCTCTCATCACATATTTACCTTAGTTGGTTGGTTGCTTGGGTAAATGTGGGATGAGGGCGTCACGTTTACATTTTCCTTTGTCTGGTTTTGTGGGTATTTTTCTCTTGCATTTTCCACCTTAACTTATTTCTTTCTTTCTATAACAGAGAGTTTCCTAGCTAAGGTTCTTGGTATCGAATTGTCTAGACTTATAAATAAATACACTTTATAGTTTTATATGAAAGCACCCTTTTAGCTCACATACTATCCCTTCACTATTTTTGTTATATTTATTTGCACTCGCATTACTTATCATAGTTATGGTATCCCACATAGCTCCTATAAAACCAAAATATTATTGTTGTTATTTCAAGCTGGCCAATATCCTATAACCATTAAGGTGATTGTGACTATGACATACTCCTTGTTCTTGATCTTGTTCCAAAATATGAAGATTTGGTCTCGGTAATCCACTGCCTCTTGCTGCTGATCCTGAATAATATTCACCTCCATCATCCCTACTTACTTTTACTTTTGCTCCCTGCTTAGTTCTTTATAGTCCTGCCAAAGGACATTGAGTGGTCACCTTACAGAGATCCTATTGGGCTGGCGATTTTTCATGCACAAAGAAAAGAGAAATTCATTGCTTGAAGGTGGCCCTCAGTCATACTACTCAAATATTTATTTAATATCATGTTCATGGTCTCTATTCATGCTACAAGGCACTCTATTTAGTAGCATCCAAATTCATCACTTTGCAACCATACATAGTATCTGAAGATTGGGGAGCACCAAGTGATCGGATACTTCTTCTTCCTAAGAGGGAAATGGATGAGATAATTAAATCTCTTTTAAGAAACTAAATGGTAAGAAGTTATGTGATATATTTCTCTCCTTTTCATCGGTATCAACCTATAATAATAAGAAACCACATAATAAGAAGAATTATCATAGTTTATCTTCCTATTCCAGGGCTAGGTGAACCGACGCTAGTAATTTCTAGGATAGGATATCAACTACTTAATGGGGCAACTTGGTTACTTCACCATGGCTGTCTAGTTACTCGGCTTGGTTGTTCACCCCAACTTTCTATCACATGCTTTCAAAACTGGGATTACTTAAATCATTGGCAATGTAAAGGCCACTTCATGGAGCCAAAGCATAATTTTTTTTCCTCAATTAGGTTCTGAGTTTAAGATATGGAAACACATGATATGTATTTGACTCTTTTCTTGGAGGAGTTTTTTGTATTTTGTTCCTTGTCTATTGTATTTTCAAAGATATATGTCTTTTATTTGTATTCCCATTTTTTGTATCTTGTAGAGCTATATAGAGATGTATAAACCACATGTTCTCTATTTTTATGGAATCTGGTGGATCCGCTTTGGGCCTTCAACAATTTTATTTATTTCATTTCATTTCATATCCTCGATGATGGAAGATTGGATTTATATGCCTTCTAGATATTTTTAGAGCTAGTTCATTCGTTAACATGTTTACAGGAGTGGCTAGGGAGCTCTTTGGCATCTTGATTGCTATCTTCTTCATGAAGGAAGCTATCAAGGCATGTGCACTTACAATCCCTATATCTGGGTGCCAGGTTTTCACAATTTTGTTGGAGTTCCATATAAAAACAATCTCATTGAAACCATGCTTTTCATGGTTTGGTATCCTTTTGGTCACTGGTTAATTGTAAGTTGATGGTGACTATCTAGATCATTAACGAGTCCTATTCATTTTAGACAAATGTAGCTTAAAACAAAGAATTTCAACCCTTGTAAAAGATAATATTTTCAAGGATGTAAACCACTCAATCCAAGTTGCATCATCACAAAATTAATTTCTTATCACTCATAAATGGCTTAGATACATTCTTTGTGAGTTCTCTATCTAGTTTTGGACTTAATATTGTTCACTAGTAGGTAATACCTATCAACTAGATCCAATTAATGAGAGAAATAACTACCAATGAGGTCATTGTATTGCAAATGCTTTCTTTTTACAGAGCCTCTCAAAGTAGGTAGTGGAACTAGGCTTGTCATGATGTAGCTTCAATACAGAGCCACTTACCAAACGATGGAGAAAATCTTGTCCAAACAGTACAAATAGGAATCAAAGAACTATGGAGCAAAGCTTGTCCAAACATGAATCACAAAACCATGGAGCAAAGCTTGTCTAAACAAAAAAAAAATAAATCTTTGAGAAAAGCTTAATTCGACAACATATTTGATGGAGAAATAGAGTTGAATGAATCAATTCACATGCAATAAACAAAAATTTGGACATGAAAGACAAGTAAAGTATGGTTGCTCTCATGCAAACCACAAATTTTGACATGACAAGCATGACCTACCTCTAAACAATCACAAATATAATGCTAATTTAAACCTATACTAATACCCCACACTAGTGGTTGTTTGTGAGCTAGCATTTAATTCTTTATGTTAATCCTATCATGAGTTTACCAATTTCAAAATACGAAGCAAATGAATAAATATAACATATGTTTTTGCCTCCCCACCTCAGGAAGTGACCAATTAAGTGTAAGTCTATTTTGTTACTCAGATTTTTATGTAAAATTACATAGAAGACATCCATTATATAGCAATGGAGGAGGCCTAGTGTCGGATAAGGATACCTACGACAACTAGACAGATTCAAGTCCCTGTGTGAAGTTACAACATACCATATTTAGGTCATATGGAAATGAAGCATTGGGAAAGACAAACTCCAATAACCCCCCTTAAGTGAAACATATGGAGTAACTAAATAAAAAAGAACAAAAGTAATGGATATTGACAATGACGCCTGATTAGGTACCCATGTAAAAACTCTCATAAGAGAAGAAAGAGATAAAAACCAATATGAAAAAATGGCCCCCCAAAAGAGAGAAATATGTCAGTGCTCAAATTATCATGGAGCTGAAATTGCAGATCCCATAGTCATGCACTGAATGGCAAGAACATTGGCCTGCTCTAATCAAGAATTAGAAAATTTTGAAGATGAGATTTTTGAAACCTCAATGAGTTCATTCGATCTCTGAAGTAGGATTTTTGTAGAGGCCCAAGGGTGGCAAACACTCCTAACATCTCCAAAAAATTCTTCAAAGAAAATAACTGCCATTAAAGAACTAGGATAAGGATTCAAACAGAAGAAACACCATCAACCAACAAATAGACAATGAGGCCAGTATGGCAATCTCAACTCAAACATCGTACAACAACAATTTTGATGTTTTCTTAACACTGTCACCATCCAACTAATCAAAGCAACAATATTTGCCACCTTCTAATTCCCCACCCCCCCACATCACCACATACAAAAACTGTGGAAGGAGAGAGAATCAATAGTCTTTGTTGTGAAGAAATTTCCCTTCCTAAAACACAATTGAGGAAACAACAACAATCAATAATGAAAACAAGGTGCAGCACATTGATATGTTTTCTACAAGAATTGGTTTAATTAATAACATGACCATGCATCGATCCATCCACAAATGATCTTGACAGTCAAAACTCATGCACGATTCGTTCTCTCATGTCTCTCTTATAAATATATGAATGCAGGAATAGTAATTGACCAAGAATATTGATGCTTGGGTAATTTCTTCTCATGAGGATGAAGATGGCTCATTTTTTTTTATTTTTAGAGTGAAAGTTTGGTGCCACATAATTTTCATCTAGATTTCCATTAGAATCCATGTCATTAATATGTTTATCACAATTAACGAGTGAATTTTCTTCAAGCACCTAACACTTGGATGTAGGTGATGAGGCAACAACAGGATCGTATCGAAGACCTACTCTTTATGTCTCTCCTATACGTTTAATTGAAGAAATAATTCCTTGTCCATTGTTCCCAAGTCCTCCTCTAGTATATCCCATTCTTCTCAGTAATCGATATCTAATAACAATAGTATTATTTTTAAAAGTGGGTGTGGCAAAGGCATGTGATTAGTCAACATCAAGCTTCTAGCATTCAACATCATCAAGTGCGAAAGAAGGAGAGCTTGGAACCCTGACATCAACTATCTCCACCTCAACTTTCTAGAGACAACTAACTTATAATTCAAGTTCCTTCTTAGATTCTTGTAGCTTTTGAATGACCTCGTCCTTCTAAATCAATTGTTGAGACAATGCATCATAAACCTTTTTCAAAATTTGATATTTCTTTAACCTTATTTCTTTTAAACAGTTAACTTCCATAACATGCTGATTATTTTTCTCTTCGAGCTGCTTCTTTATATTTTTTGTTCTTGAGTCAGAAAAAGACTCAACTTCCTCTTGCAAGTCAACAAGGAGGACAATCTTCTCTTGAAATTCATGTACAAGCATTTGGAAGTATTTTCCCATGGATGAATATTGATGGTCAACCTTTTGGTATTTTTCTGCTATTGATGCCATGTAAGAGTATTTTGTTACTCACATTGTTATTTAAAAGTACGTAGAAGACCTCCTTTATATAGAAATGGAGGAGCCTCAATTCTGAATAAGGATAAGTATGACAACTAGATAGATGCAAGTCTGTATGTGAGCTTACAACTAACCATACTTATCTCATAGGGAAATGAAGCATTGGAAAAGACAAATTCCAACAATAAAATGGTGTAAGATATTGCAGTATCAAATATACAATGCAGGCCTAGAAACTTTGGTTATTCATGATTGTTCATGTAAGTATGCATGTGAAATAATGCTAACTCATCATTTCGATTACTATAGTCCCAATTGTGCTTGCAGTAAAGACTAATAATAATAATATCCAATAAAATATGATGTATCTTAATAGTTTGAAACTTTCCATCACTGAAATAATAAATCCAATGAAGCACACGAGGGATAAGTCAAGCATATAACTATATATTATTTCATTTAGCATCTAAAAACTTACATCAGAGAGGCATGCTTGTCAAAACTTCAAAATCCAATGTCATAAAGCACTTGGCAATGTCGGCCTTCGATGTCATATCTATTATTCCATTTTTTCTAGGTGGCATGGCATTTATTATGTTGTGGAGTGAGAGTTTCAAAATACATAAATTAATACAATTGCAATACACACAATTATTTTATTATTTTTTGTTGTAATTAATTGTTTTTTTAAATATTGGAATTAGTAATTATATTGTGTTGTTATTGTGATATAAGCTAATTTTGTTCACTATTATTATAACTTTTTGACATATTATTATTATAATTTTAGAGACAATAATAATACAAAGAAGTATCTCAACTATGGGGGCTTCACTGGGAAGAAATACCATGCCACCTACATTGATATTGAGGGATATATATATATTGAGGGAAAAATGGCATAATATATTGGGGGATATATAGTGGTAAAGGGTTTTTATATTGGAAGGTATAAAAAAATGGAGGTCAAAATTAATGAAAAAATACAAAGGGGTATAAATAGTGTTAACGAAAAAATGGATATGTACAATATCTATTCAAAGTAAGGGTTTTCTAAATTGGGAAGGTGTATTGGATTCTATTGGTAAGGGGTTAAATAATGTGATTTTTAGAGGTATTTTCCAATATGTATTGAAGATATTATTTATCATGTTGTGAACACACATGATATGCCACAGGTTCATTGAGTGAAGCACCATGACCTCAACACTACATATTCTTACTAGCTAAACTACATCATAGAAATTCCTTAATCTCCTCATTTAAATTTGTTATTTTCAAAATTTAAATTTCATTTTGAGTAAATGAATTCAATAGCACCAAATATATTAATAGCCAATGTTTTCCTATATGCAACAACCACATCCATGAGTCAAATTATGTTATGTTACATTCCCATGCATCAACTACATTGGAAAATATTTTAATTATTATTATACTGACAACGGTAAAATCCATTTATATATATATGAAAGAGAAGGTCCAATTATAAATTAATTTAATTATTTAAATTAAATAGTTAATTAACCTTAATATATTACTGAAACAAAAAAAATAATTGTAACAATATGATTGCCGAGTTTTTCTTTTAAGCTCATTAAAACAGAATTAAAAGACAGTTGATTTACAGCTCTTTTTCCGACCGTAAAAACATAAAAAGATTTCCAGATTTTTGTCGTTTCAAATTCGATATTGGTTATAAAACGATGTGTCCTTGGTTTCTTTTTTACTTTTTCAGATCAAAGACAGTAATAACGAAAAGTACTCCTTGGTTTTAAAAGATCAAGCGGTTCTCTCAAGTATTATTTTATATTTTTTCGGGCTTGGGAGACACAAATTTACGAAAAAATCAACCCTGGAGTCTTCTTAAGTTTTTTCAGACTCTCTAAAAATGAAAAACGCCAAGTTTCTCCTATACTGGACTCGTTAAAATTTCATAGTAAAGGACCTGTTCAATTACAAACAGGAATGAACCACTCCTTCTTAGGGTTCGAATCAAAACTAAGTTGGACTCATCCGAAGGATGAGCTTATAATCAAGCATATGTTATCCTCCTCAAGCTTGTAAAAAATAAAGAGGTACTTGCCAGAAATGGTGGGGGAAAAAGGGAGAAGAATGAACCTATTTGATATCCTTTTGTCTCAGAAAAACCTTGCTACCACTCTTGAACACGACACTTTTTCATTCACCTGGGTTGGGAAATCCTTTGCCTCACAGTTGATCAAACCACATTGAAATTCTTCAGCCGGGTTCCGGGTATTAACTTTGAGTCATTCATCACCAAGCCATTTGTTCTGTCGTTATGTGTTCAAGAGGTCTGTAAACAAAACATTCAACTAAAAAATACCTATCATCCATTTTATCATCCTTGAGTCAGTCCTTACAGCAACATTTCTTCAACTTGAACTATGATTTCGTATTGTGGGCTTTCCTGCGACGGGTCACTTTCTATCGACATCAGCACATTATCTAGAGAGTTGACTTAGAAATCGTCAGTGCCTTGAAGTCTGCATGCATCAATGGCAAGTTTCTCGCCTTCGACGTCA